>PRKT01000097.1:1154007-1197168 GCA_003671525.1 Saccostrea glomerata | reverse complement strand
AAACACTTATGCCCCCCTCCCCCACAAATTGGAATTTTTCTAAGTCCAAAAGGGCATAACTCTGTCAAAAATGGTGTAATCATACCCAAAACATAGCTTGACCAAGATATTCATCTGACTAATCTGTATACTAAATTCCATTTCAATATGTGCAACCTCTCCAAAGAAAATGAACGGAAACTGCAAAAATATGGAATTTTTCTAAGTCCAAGGGGCATAACTCTGTCAATTATGGTGCGATTGTACCCAAAACAGAACTTGACCTAGATATTTATCTGACTAATCTGTATACTAAATTCCATTTGAATATGTGCAACCTCTCCAAAGAAAATGAACGGAAACTGCAAATAATTGGAATTTTTATAAGTCCAAGGGATATAACTCTGTCAATTATGGTGCGATTGTACCCAAAACAGAACTTGACCTAGATATTCATGTGATATACCTTTATACCAAATTACATTTCAGTATGTGCAACGGTTATGAAGAAAATGAATGGAAACCAAATAGACCGACAGACAGCAGCAAAGCAATATGCCCTCCCTTCTTCGAAGGGGGGCATAAAAATAATGAGAGAAAGTTGGATACCATTGAAAGAGAATTAGCAGAATTTGTTTATTCCAAATTAACTGAAAAAAAAAACTTTTAACATTATGACAAATAATCATGGCGGTGACCAGTTTCATGACTGATAAGTAAATAATTAATTATCTCTGAAATCTACTAGTAAGTTTTTTTAAAGTTATTTTTATGAAGTCATTCTGTAAATATAAATTAAACTTGCATGAATAATATAAATTGCAAAAGATAAATATTGATTAAAATACAAGACGCAGAATTTTAACATGTTTACCATGTTTAGAGCTGAGAAAATTCATAATCAGACAAGTATATCAATATAAAATTTTGGGATGTCAATAAGTATACATGTAACATAATCATTTTTACTATAATTTCCTTTATTTTATATAAGATTATAAAAGAAACCATAGTACAATGTATTTGAAGCAGACCTATAATGCTAATGCTGGAATTCTGTTGTCAGAGGTTAATAAATTGATATGTCAACACTTATTCTCTACTGAGAAGTTGATGGCTTGTTTTAATACTACCCCTCAACTTCTCTACGAAAGGACTAATAAAGGCAGTTCAGAAATAGACTAAATGAAGAACCAAACCAGGTCCCACTTCAATCAATGTTTTAGGCCTGATGCATAATCATCGATATACTTTGGATGCACAGATGTTGTTTTTCAGTGGAAATGCAATTAAAAATACCCATTCTGCTGACCTAAAACACATATATCACGATATTACACTTACTTGCGATATCTGTGTCAACGGATTTGTTTATTCATTCAAAACTGCATTTGAACTTGATTGACCGCTTATAAAGTCTAAATATTTCTCTCTGTATAAATTGAATTATGTGTTCCTATGTGAAAGTGTTATCCGGGGAAATAGTTTTAGACTTTTTTAGAGATGACCCCGATTCAAATGCACTTTTGAACCTGTTGAATGAATAAACAAATCCGATGACACAGATATCGCAAGTAAGTGTAATACCGTGATAAATGTGTTTTAAGTCAGCAGAATGCATGGGTACGTATCTTTAATTGCATTTTCACTGAAAAACAACACCTGTGCATCCAAAGTATATCGATGATTATGCATCAGGCCTAAAACATCAATTGAAGTTGGACCTGGTTTGGTTCTTCATTTAGGCGATTACTGAACTGCCTTTATTAGACCTTTAGTAGAGAAGTATAGGGGGAGTATTAAAACGAGCCATCAAATTCTCAATAGAGATCGAATAGTCAGCACTATAAGAAAATCAACAACTTGATTTTGGTAGGAATTAAACCTTATTGAAGGAAAGAAAGGAAAGTATTATAATGATAGGGATTAAAAAGGATGTCCAAAGTGAAAACTTGAAGCAGGTAGGGCTTACATTTAAACTTATTTTGATTGTAACAAGCAGTCAAAGTTTGGAATTAGATTTCTTAATCTTTTAGTGTAGCACTGGTCTGAAATTCAAATAGAGAATTTGGTCCCTGGTTTTTAATCTTGACGAATCTTAATGAGATAAGTTAGTGAGTACCAAGTACCTGTGGGCTAATTATTCACCCAAATTTGTTTGAAAAGAAAGTTGATCTAGAACTAGAAGCATCATGTAACCCAAGTAAAGCTTACAAAACAACACTCTTTGATTTTGTATTCTTGTGTCAAGTGCAATTTCTACAGCAAAATATATAACATTAACTTGTATATGTCACTATTTAGGTATTTACAATATTGACAACGTGTCTAAAATGACAACACTACAAAAAACATTCTATGCTTTTATTTTCTTACCCTGAAGAATGATAAATTGCGTGTTTCGGTAGAAGCCCACCATGATAATTGGTTTCAGACATGGTACGTTGGCAAAACTAATTAGGATAAATGCATTTCTAAGAAAAATATTTTTTGTCAAGTTGGAAAATGCATTGCTTTAGATTTCCGGAAGTGTATCTCATGCATGCAGAGCGGGCTTTAAAATTATTAGTTTCGTAAAGAAAAATAGATAACTCGTACAAGTAAATATTTGTAGTTTCTATCTGAAACCAGCTAGTAGTTTAACTTTGTCCTAGTCAATGATAAAAATGAATTAAAAAAAAAAATGATTTTACATTGACAAATTATATACCAACATAAAAATTAAATGAAATCACTAAAAGATGTATTTCCCGGAAAATAATTACGTTTCCAATTCAAATATTTATAATTTAAATATGGCGGCCCCCATGGGATACTCAACATTTCAATATTCATTTGATTTTTCAAGTTACTCAGCCTTTTAGTTTTGCATTTAATTGCATTTTTTAGTGAAACTTGTAAAAGTCGTTCATTTTGATACTGATGTCATGCAAACTCACAAGGTTATCTGTGTTAGAACTGGGAAGTCTCCTTAAGTAAGCATGTGCGTGTTATTTTAGTATGGAAAGATCAATCTGATTGAAAATGGATCTTTCGAGCTCTGGTCCTCTGGTTTTAGAGACCTTGACTAATGCGTGTTGTCAAAATGCCGATGTTTTAAAACCAGCAGAACGCCAACTTCAGCAATGGGAAACACAACCAGGATTCTATACAATCCTAAGTGTAAGCTTTAAACTTTTTAAGTTTTAACTTGATCATCAGTAGAAGAATTTGAAGGTACTTGTATTTTGAATTTAAAGCTCCCACTCTTTCATATTCTGTTTTGAGCAAAATCATAGTGTACCACCTTTATAGTTTGCTTAATTATAATTTGAATTATTTTTTATTATAGCCTTCTTGAACCTTTATAAAAAAGAACAAAATCATATTTTCTGGCACAATTATCAGTTAAATATTTCAAAGTTTATGTTCTAACATTTAAGTGACTGGGATTTTCTATACTCTTTGTGCCAAAAAAAAGCATTCTGATTAAAATAAGATTTTAATCTGTTTGCCAAAAAATGAAATCATTGCTAGCATGTTATGATGTACACTTAGTGCTACAGGTTCAGTTTAAGGCTTCTTTAATTGTACAAGATCTGTTTTTTTTTTAGGAAATATTTTCCAATCATAATATTGGCACAAATGTGAGATGGTTAGCAGTGTTGTATTGTAAGAATGGAGTGGAGCGCTATTGGAGGAAGACAGCCCCAAAGTAAGATAACTCATCATGCTCATTAACTGAATCATAATCATAACATTCTATCAGTTAGCTTAATTAATACTAATATTTAATGTTTACATTTCAACAGCTGCTTCAAAAGCTGATATACAGTAATTTTATAAAACAAATCATTTATCATCCTTCAATATGAAGTAACAGTTAAATTCGGTGAATTTCATTGACAGTGCCATGTCTGAAGATGAAAAGGAGAGACTTAAGTCCAAGCTGATTTCCAATTTTTCTGAGCCAGTTCCACAGGTATGCCTCTTAAATACAGCACAAACTAGAGTATTGTAAAAGAGATACAATTGAGAGAATCCTTTATGAGGAAATAATCAGAAGGGATATTTCATTTAAGTTTTTTCTTTAAAATGAGTTAAGTGTATCAAAATTTGTATTCACCCTCTCACTTTGAATTTGATCGATAAATTGGATATATTTTTTGGTGGTGTTTGAAAGCAAAGTTCAAGAGAAAATAAGTCTACCAGTCATATCCTTATGACCATGCATCCACCAATTTTTAAGCTTTAAAAGAAAAACATAACATTTTCATTTGTGATGGGCAATAGCTTCTGATATTAATATAGATTTGTTCATGAATTTTCAGATCGCTACTCAGCTGGCAGTGTTGATTTCTAAGATCGCTCGATTGGACTGTCCCCGTAACTGGAATTCCCTACTTCCGGCTCTTTTCCAAGCTGTTCGCTGCGAAGACTTACTTATCCAAGAGAGAGCACTCCTCATTCTTCATCATGTGACAAAAACTCTGGCCTCAAAAAGACTGCCTCCTGATAGAAAACTGTTTGAAGAAGCAAGTTTAATATGCTTTTCATTGTACAGTAAAACACGGTTATAGCGAAGTCCTGGGGACCAGTGAATTTAATTCGCTATATCCGTAAATTCGTTATATCAGAGTTCGTTATAACGGTAAAATTTTACAAAGATTTATTAAGAATTTTGCCGGGGACCTAGAACGACTTCGCTATATCCGTGAATTCGCTATATCCGTGTTCGTACTAAACGTGTTTTACTGTAGTTACAAAAGAGAAAAAAAAGTTTGAAAAAATATGTACATGTACATATTTTTTTGTTTTTAAGTATGAAAGATATTTTTCCCTTTTTATGATTTTGATATTTTGGAGGATCATACTCTATACATATGTATTTTGATGGACTGTCCTTCTTCTTTGATGGTTTCAGTTGACTGGTGAGATATTTGGGTTTGTTTATGGACTTTGGATCAGAGATCTTGACCTTTTTGCTGAACTCTCACAAGTCCATAGTGATGAAATGGGACCCACAATGGATAGGGCAAACCTGTCTTGTAAAAGTAAGATTCCTGTAAAATTCTGGTCTCTCAGAGTAAATGTACATGTATATGTTTTAAGTTTGAATACTTATAATTATTGATTTGCTTAAACTACAAAATTTTATACCCTTTAAAATTACTGGTACTGAAACCACATCACTTACTTCTTTAAAAAAGGCAGTTTGCTTTTCCAGTAGTTCTTATTATTACATGTACTTCTCAAACTTATTGAACATTGTAATGGATGAAAATTCAGACCAGAGTATTAGAATAATGATAAATGTCTTTATTTGAAATGATTTTAATTATTGCAATGTTTGTGTTTTATCAGTCATCAGAAAACAGATTGTATATGGGACCAAAGATCCTTCCACTAACCAGGACATGTCAAGCTTCTTAAACCAGATATTTGTCAGAATGAAGCAGGTCCTGGGTTTTAGTAAGTAGTAAATTAAATATAATAATAAAATTCAAGAAAATAAATTTAATACAGTAAAACTCGGTTATAACGAAGTGACTGGGACCTATATGGAATTACTTCTCTATATCCGTAATTTGTTATAGCCTTATAAGAAATTCATTAAATTTATATAGCTGGGGATCCAAGATAACTTTGCTATATCCTTTAATTCACTATATCTGTGTTTGCACTAAAGAAGTTTTATTGTAAATTGAAATATACTGATCAAATGCAACAAAGTAACTAATTCAGTTTGTAAACAACATTTTCTTTCCTTTGATTTCATACTTGACCCTGATTTTGTCGGAGCATTATCTCTCGTACTCAATTATTTTTTCTAACTTTAAATGTTGTTAAAATCTATTTTTAGGACAGAGTATGTGGGGGAATCACCAAGTTCTTGAGAAATGTCAGAAAATGATTCTTATGATTACTAAAATTGTAAGTATGGGTGTTAAGGTACATAGAAACTCTGAAAAAAGAAATAACTCTTCATGAGATTACTGTCATTTATTTCTTTATAAATCTGTCAAGTCAAAATACTGTTGTTCAGTTTTGCCCCACAAGATATGCTAAATGTGTTTGCATTTTACCTTTTATAAAAGTGAATTTATTTTAGAGTATTGTAAGCTTTAAACAACATTTTATATGAACGAATGGGTGATTGTGAGCCTTAATTGAAATGCACAGTACACGAATAGAAAATCTAGCATGTCTTTATAGTTTTTAGAAAAATTTTCCCTTACTGCAGGGAAAATGGCAGTGATATGTAGGAATGTGCTTAAAAACTTGTTAGCTTGAAATTTTTTGTCTTTCACCCAAAACTTGTCAGAATGAAATGTTTTTTTTGTTTTTCAGTTGTTAGATTTACTGGACAACCATCCAATCTCATTCATACAGCTGATCAGACCTACACTGGAGTTTGTGGTCACTTATAATTTTTCTATGTCAGAAAAAGGTAAAATAAAAGTATGGGTGAAAAATAAGATTCAAGGCAGCTACAGTGTATTAATAATATTCTTTGATCTGTGTTTTTAGCCCTGAATTTTGAAAAATTCATTCATTTTTTCTGTGAGGAACACAATGTATAATTAGCAAATGCATTGGTGTCATGAACACTGACATGTATAGGTAATATATTTTTTATAATCTCACTGCTTTATTTTTACTCCAGGTTTGCTGTTTGAGAGATTCACAGTAAACTGTTTTAATTTGATGAAGGGAATTCTATCCAGTGATGTGTACAGACCAATGAAATCTCCAGGTATTTTTAGATACAATTGATGTTGAAGGGATATCTGTGAAATATTTTGTTTTAAGATTGTTCATTTATTGTACTGAAATTAATTTTCCTTTATTTCCAGAACAAACCGATGCCGTCAAGATGGCAGCATATAAAATAAAGATGGATTTTTTTCATTACGGTACGCTACGTGAGATTTGTCGTCGTCTCATCTCGCAGTACTTTCTGTTAACGTCGGAGGATCTCAGTCACTGGGACGCTGATCCCGAGGGATTCTGTGAGTACAACTAATTGTCACTGCCAAAGGGAAGACTTCTATAACTTTCTATAAATTTTTATCCAAATGAAATTTCATATGATTGTTTGCAGGTTTAGAAGAAGGTGGAGATTCCTACAAGTATTCACTCAGAGTATGTACATTTTATACACAATTGAACTTCAGTTTCTCAAACTCAATATTTCAAAACACTTCCATGTCAAAGTGATTTGGAAGTTTTAATTGCCTATTCTCTAAAGTATTTTACCCTCAAATCCTCAGATACATGTAGCTCAATGTTTTTTTCTGCTCCATCGAGTTTGGGTTAACGACGATTGACTGTACATGTATTCCTGGTTTTAGTTAAGAAGGCAAGGTGCTAAACAATTGGTACCAAATATTAATTAATTTTTCAAACTTAATTAACTATTCTTCTTCTTTGTCAGGAGGTAAAAAAGTTAATAAAATGTCCATGACACATCCTGCCATTCTAATACATGTACCTATTATTCCTCTTTATAATTCTTTTTACTCCACTTTTGTATTTACAGTGGAGACTCATTTATCTGGATGCTTTGGTTCCTTGTCAATTTGTCCGGATATGTGAAGCGTCCAGATATCTGAATTTCCAGTTAAACTAGACAAAATAAAATTTAGAAAATTCCGTTCTGATGAAAAGTCGTCCGGATATTGGAGCATCCGGATATCTGGCGTCCGGATATCTGAAGGTCCACTGTATTATGTTTTGCAATTTTTAATCAAGTTTTATGCAAAAGCATGGCATAATGAGATTGCATTTATCTTTCAGCCCAGCTCTGAAGTGCTGTATCTTACCCTGTTTAAGGAATTCCGAACGTCCTTGGTCCCAGTTGTCCTTGAACTTGTACAGGCCGTACAGGCACCCTGTGATCCGGAGGACATGATTGGCATTCTCAGTAAAGATGCAGGTACAATCACCGTTATGGGATTTTATTTTTATTGATTCTCCTTTGATGATTTTGGTGAAGACTGCAATGATTTGTTTGATGATTTCAGTGTACAATGCTGTCATTTTTTTTAAGCCTTCGATCTGTTTGATGATTTCGATAATGACAATGACAATGATTTGATGATTTCAGTGTACAGTGCTGTTGTTTGTCTCTCAGCTTTTGATCTGTTTGATGATTTTAATGATTTGTTTGATGATTTCAGTGTACAATGCAGTCGGTCTCTCATCCTTTGATCTGTTTGATGATGTGGATTTTGACAAATGGTTCTCCTCTGAACTTCTTCAGGAACTTAATATAAAGCACCAAAAGTAAGAGGCTAATTTCATAATGTAAACTTCAGATTGAAATTAGATGAACTTTTATGATCTGACGCATATGCGCAATACTTTTGACATGTATTTCAGTAATTTTAGAATAAAAAGCAGACATAATTTTATTGAAAGAGACAATGTTTCTTGAAATTAAGCGATGATGAAATCCTCACTTATTCCGGAATCTGCAGTATTTTGTTGCATTTACCAATATCTACATTTCAGTTACCGTATCATCCATAGACGAATCATCTGGCTGTGTGCACACTGGGTTGGGGTCAAGATGTCCTTCTCTCTGCGCCCGACACTGTACCAGGCCATCATTTCTCTCCTCAACCAATCAGAAGACTTGGTTGTCCGAATCGAGTCAGCCATGACTCTCAAAACTGATATCCTTTATCACAAAATACTTTAATTTGTCAGCTTTGTACCAATAATAATCTATTTCTTGTAGTACAGAGATACAGATTCCGATTTACTCTCACATTCCAGAGATATCATGTTAAAAATCATAATGAATATAAAAGGAGTTATCAACATTGGTTATCACCTCATAACTCAGAACACACAACAAAAGATTTTTTTTCTTTTAGGCCAAGCAAAAAAAAAAAGTTGGTTCTCAGGCCATCTTTTTGAAAATCAGATGAGGCAGGCAGGTTTTTTATTTTATTTTTTATTTTGAAGATCATTTTATATTGCGGCGGCAAATCGCATTAATTTCATTAAACCTTCAAAAATAGTAATTCATCTTTTAGTACTTTTGCATTATGTTTAGAAAGTGCTTAACTCATTATACATGTAATTTGTAGACTGGGTAGGTACGTCTGGCAAGATCAACTTTCTGCACATTGTCAACAGCAGTAAAAAATGTCAGCAAAATGAACAATACTTGAAATAGGGAATCTAAAATGGATTCGAGCAGAACAAGTTCTTTTTAATGAAAAGCTTGCTCAACAAACAACTTATGCATGGAGCCTTAGAAAAATCTGATTTTTTGAGATTCTGTAATGTAATTCACATCCATTTGAATAATTATTAAGCTTGAGTCTCAATGATTTTGTTCATGCATATACCAGGGGCTGACAAATAGATTTTTCAAGCACTTGCCCACGGGCAAGTGCATGGTCAAATTTCACTTGCCCTACTTCAGTTCTTACTTGCCCTACCAGCACTTTATATTCATCATAATGAATTAATTTGTCTCTAAATCGAAAATTTTGCAGCCTAGGATTGTTGTTTTGAATATTGGTGACATTTAAAACCACCTGCCATTAAGTACTAAGTGCCATACAATCTGTTGATTGACTGTAACTATGCTGTTTTACGTCCCGTTCGAGAATTTTCCACTCATATAGAGATGTAAAATAGCTATTATATTTCAGCTGATATAATTCAGTCATGATATCTGCTATTTGTTTAAAATAATGCTTTCGGACATCTGTTTTTTTTCTTTTCTCATACGATTTTGTACTAAGTTTTTCACTGACATTGTCATGGAGGATGTAATTATCATTGGCTTCGGATCGTTTTCTGCCTCATATAACTGTCAAAACTTTCTCCATTTCTCTGATGCCAATTTGTCACTTTCAATTAAGTACATAAACATGTACTAAAACTGTCGGTAAAACTATTAATGAATTGCATAATGATGACACAGTTAAACTGGTTCGCATACGAAGTGTGACAAACAAAGGAAGATAACTCTTACAACAAAATAATTTTAATTTCGTGGAAAACTGTGACATTTTTTAAAAATATTTATTGATTGGGTTTTTTTAAAGTCACTTGCCCACGGGCAAGTGCCTATTAAAACTTCACTTGCCCGCCTCTAAATTTCACTAGCCCCGGGCGTCGGGCAATGGGATTTGTCAGACCCTGATATACAGAATCTTGTTAAAAATTAACACTCTCTTATTCCTGATTTTAGTATTTTTTAAATAGGGTTCAGATAATACTGTTTTCCATATGGAAATTTAAAGGACATTACGTTTTTGACTTTAAAATTCATTTTGAATTTTGCTCTGAACTGCATCTGTATTTTCAAACTAGATTAAAGTTATCATAACTTCCAAACAAACTGATAGTTTCATTGATACTAACTGAAAGCATCTCCTTGACAAACAAATCCTTTTTTATTTACCAATCAATGTCTCAACTACATAACTCTGGACTGCAGAATTTATTCTTTGACTAACAGACAAGTTGGAGGGAAAAGTTCACCACTTAGACCCAACATGACAGTTTCAAATTGAATCAAGTAGATTTCTTACAGATATGTTGTAACTTTTATTGCCATTTGTGCTTTATGACATCAAAACATCGGGGCCACAAGTTACAGTGCCAGGACTGATAATCCAAAACGTCAAACACCAACATGTTTGGCTTCTCAACTCCACCAGTCTAGGTCCATTTTTAGCAGAGTCTTATAACATCACAAGTCTGTATTCAAAAACGCTTTAATGATACAGATTTAAGCCTTCTAAATTAAAAACCTGTCATGACAAACTAACAATTTCCGGAATATTTTGAGTAAATTTTACCGAAAAAATTTTCAATGCGGCGGGGTAAACTTGAATGCGGCGGGGCCTGAGAACCAATCTTAATTTTTTATTTGGCCTTATTTAACTAAATTTGATGAATATTTTTGGCACATCGATTAAAAAAAACATGCAAATGGAAATCTTTTTTTTTTCTTAACTTGATTTACCTGTAGATGATTTTGAATTCAGTGTAGAGCAGTTCTTACCAGTAAGTCTATAAAAAATTTTAAATTGTGAAAATTTTTAAAATTATGAAAATCAAAACATGATCAAAAGATTCAAAGATATTTTTAATGAGAATGTGCTAATGAATTTCGTATCTTTCTTGCAGTATTTGGATTCCATGTTTTCTCTGTTGTTTGAACTCCTAAAGGAAGTCCAGGAATGCGATACAAAGGTATATAGAATAAAATTTACAACTGTATCATTGAAAAAGTAGAAGTATGTACATGTACGTTCTTCATCCACCTCCTTGTGACTTTAATGTAGCAGGGTTTTTTTCTGCGTGGTATTAATTTATGCTATGTATGCTATATGCCATAAAAATTTTAATTTTCTACTCTCAAATTGAAGAAAAATTTGAATCTGCAGAATTATGAACCCATTGAAAAAGTATGTTAAATTATCCCCCCCCCCCCAAAAAATATATCAGAAAAGTTGCTGGACAAAATTAGTACATGTATACTTAAATCGTAAACAGCATTCTGCACTCTCATACCATGCATACAAACCTTGCTACCTTCTCCCTTAGATGCAGGTCCTACATGTGATATCTTTCTTGATTGAGCGGACTGGTGGCCAGATCAAACCCTATGCTAGTTCCCTCCTCCAGTATCTACAGATTTTGTGGCAGGAGGCTCAGGAGCATAACATGCTGAAATGTGCTATTCTGACAACACTGGTACATCTAGTCAAGGTAGGTTTTTACAATAATGAGGCAAAATGTCAAGATTGTAGTGGAGAAAAGAGTAACAGTCAGCTGTGCTTTCACTGCATAATTACGATAAAAACAACCATTTTCATATACCGATAGTCTTCCATTTATTTTGTTTGTAAATAGATTTAATGGAGCTACTGCAATAATAGAGCATTTGCTATCCACTAAGCCAACCATGTGCTGTCAGTCTTCACAATTTTTATGCCCCCCTTAGAAGAAGGGAGGGCATATTGCTTTGCTGCTGTTCGGTCGGTCAGTTGGTCTGTCAGTCCATTTAGTTTCCGTTCATTTTCTTCAAAACTGTTGCACATACTGAATTGAAATTTGGTATACAGGTATATCAGATGAATATCTAGGTCAAGTTCTGTTTTGGGTACGATCGCACCATAATTGACAGAGTTATGCCCCTTGGACTTAAAAAAAATTCAGTATTTTTGCAGTTTCCATTCATTTTCTTTGGAGAGGTTGCACATATTTAAATGGAATTTTGTATACAGATTAGTCAGATGAATATCTAGGTCAAGTTTTGTTTTGGGTACGATCGCACCATAATTGACAGAGTTATGCCCCTTGGACTTAGAAAAATCCAATTATTTGCAGTTTCCATTCATTTTTTTTGAGAGGTTGCAGATATTGAAATGGAATTTGGTATACAAATTAGTCAGATGAATATCTAGGTCAAGTTCTGTTTTGGGTATGATCACACCATTTTTGACAGAGTTATGCCCTCTTGGACTTAGAAAAATTCCAAATTGTGGGGTTTGTAAATAAGTGTTTTACAAACATCTCTTGTTTTTTTTTTCAAAATGGTACTCCTCATACAGTATTGATGATTGAGACACCATGGTTACTAAAAAAAAGACATTTAAGTCAATTTCTTTCAAATCTCTATCTTTCCTTAAATTTGAACCAATTTCCATTAGATATAGTACATAAGTAAACTACAAATTTCTGGTTACTCATTTGTCATGAATCATAGAACAATGCTGGTAATTTTAGGGCTTTGGGTCGACATGTACGACAATGTACGAGTTCCTCCTGCCGGTAATACAGATCAGCACAGACGTTACGCAGGACCAGCATGTTTATCTCGCGGAGGACGGACTAGACCTGTGGTTGGAGACGGTCAGAAACTCACCAGCTCCCAACGACCACCTCCTACAACTGTACAGGAACATGCCAGGATTGCTGGGTAATGTCTATGAAAACTTAATCATTAGAGCTATTTTAACAAGAGCTGCTTATTTCGTGCATTTATGGATCTGCTATCTAGTTTTACCCTGGGGTGTCAGTTCTGCAAAGACTGTTTTTGTTTCACAAAGAATTAATGATTCATAATATTATTTTATTTTGATCTGACATTCATGAAAGTTTTACACTTCTGGCTTTTTTCTCAAAATTTTAATGAACATAGATTAAAAAACAAAAATAGGATGCAAAAAGTCAAACTAACAACAGCATCTGACTGAATTGAAATGTGAAAAACGAGAATTTTAGCTGCTTCAGTAATTACATGTATTTGTAGAAATGGGAACAGAGAACCTAAGGACATGTTTAAAGATCATTGAGGCGTATCTTCTTCTGTGTCCTCAACAATTCATGCATGTAAGTACAATAAGAATACTTTAGCATTGTTATATTGAAGTAATGGTATGATATCGAAATAGTATGTAACATAATAACATTTTCAAACAATATAAAGCATAGATCTAGATCATTGTTATTACTTGTAAGTACCAGTCTAGAGACTACTGAAAATCTTAATTTACTGGAATCAAGTACTTAAATTTCATTTTTTCATTTTTTTTCCTCCAGCATTTTTGTAATAGCCTTGCATCCTCTCTACATGGCTTAATGAAAGACATTCGAGAAGATGGACAGATATTGATATTACGGGTATGTATATCTGACAATAATGAGTATGTCTTTTGAACTAGGAATGAAAATTATACATTTAAACTTTGCAATACATTTAAAATATAATTCAACAGTGATGTCAGAGACATGAATAATAAATATTCTCAACAGTTCATAGTGTCTTTTACATGTCCTGTTGTTTACTCTTTTTAAATCTTACTCTAGTCACAGTAAAGTGAAGGTGACTCTGTGACTGTTAAGCCATTTAAAGCACTTGATGATCAATGATGTGTGTCTATGATGCTCTTTATTTCCTTTATAGGTAGTAGAAGTAGCATTAAAATTATTTCCAAAAGAAGGACCAGATATTTTCATGAACATGTTTGTTTCAATCGTGGATTCAATTCTAAAAGACAAGGTGATACTTTACTGGAATTTTTTTAATACAACCACAGGTAATGTATTTAGTTACATATATTGCAGTACAAGGGTACTCATATACATGTATGATTTTTTTCCACACAAATACCCCTACACATAGTCTTTGTTCCATGGAAATCGCAAAATGTTACCCTGTAAAAACCATTCATGTTTTTACAGTAATAAAAAAAATAGTGCTGCAACAAACCAGTAAAATGTTGCCTCCAAAATTTGACCCCTCTTACATAAATTTTTAAAAAATGATTGCACATTTATAATTCACAAATAATGTATTCCTTATTGTAAGATTAAAATTTCTCTATATAGAACCAGTCTATGCTGGTCTCCATGAACCTGACCCTGTTTGGGAGAGTTGTCCTTCAGAATCAAGAGTTCATGTGGAAACTTCTCCAACAGACGGCGCCACAGTACCAGGAGGAGGTGAGTAAAGCATGGAAATTACACATTTTTATCTAGTTTCTGATGGACAAGAGATCTAACAGCAAATTGATTTCGTGTTGAAAAATATTTTTTTAATTTGAAATTTTAAACATTAATACATGTATTTTGATACTGTAGATCACTAAATTTTGGCGACACCTTATTTTCACGAGATAGCCGTTGACTCTTTATTAGCGAGACATATTTTTCACGAATTGTTGTTTTCCTCTATATTATCGTAAGGAATACTTTTATACGCGAGAATGAAATTTTTGCTAGCTCATAATATCGCGTAATTACGCGAAAATAAAGTTCTCGCGAATAAAACGTGATTTACAGTAATATGAATACCATTGATAAGTTGAAGTGTGTTGGAAATACCTAGCGCTAAGTTTTCTCAGTGTTTTGACCTCAGTATTTTTAATATGGAAATTTTTAATTTATCATCCACGGCTAGTTCAAGATATGAATTTTATACTGTACAGTCAAGCTTATACATGTAGATGTAATTTTTATATGACTGTGTACATGTAAGGTGTTTCATAAAGAGGATACAGTCATTGATACAACACGAAACATAATTTTTTCTCCAGGTGAACACTTTGTTTGGGGCACTACTGGACATCTGGTTTGACAACATGGATTACATTACACAACCAGAGAGGAGAAAACTGTCTGCTCTGGCTCTGGCTTCATTACTCTCTGTTAACTCCAGGTACCTGATCAGAATCATTACATTATACCCGCAAAAACTTCTGTTAAAGTTAAGGGGATCTGTTGAATTACTTCACCAGATATGCGATCACATTTATGGTATATTATACTAGAAAACTAGTTTAAGCCTGCTGAAGGAGGTCTTTTGAATAACTTAACCGTGATAGAATTTCAAAATTTTGTGAAATTGTTATATCCTAGATTGAAAATTCATTAGAAAACATCTTAAACCACTAATATGATTATGTAATGATGTGGACCCTGGATATCGGCCTGGATAGCTCAGTTGGAAGAGCACCTGACTGGAGATGGAGGGGTCCCGGGTTTGATTCTCGGTCCAGCCATACATTTCCTTTTTCCTGTTACAATTATATTAATCCTTGGTATTTATTTTATGTTCTTGACAGTCTGGTGAATGAGAAGTTTGCGGGGATCGTAACTCTGTGTGTGGGTGTGTTACATGACGTGACTAGAATACCAGTGGATGATGATCCTCTCTTACAGCTAGAGTAAGCTCCCCTTTCTGATGATACTTTTCATAATTTTTCATGTACATGTATTAAAAAAAGAAATTTCAAATTATCAATCAAATATGTCATACAAAAAAAAAAATGGCAATTTCAATTTTCCTACATGTATTTATATATTTTGATAAAAATAGTGGAATGTAAATATCATCATCTGATTCTCACAATGTAAGTCAAGGGGGCCATTCACATACATGTAAAAAAAAACTTTTTAAAGAAATTGCTAACTGATAAACTGAAAGAGATAATATACACAATTTTGACAAAAGATAATATGAATATGTAAAATGGTTAATTATTAAAGCAAATCCAGTATCAGTACTGGGTATTATGTTGTAGTTCCCTTGTGATCAGTAACAGTATTGTTAATTATGTTGAAATTTTGTTAATTATATTGTAGTTCCCTGGTAATTAGTGATACAGATCAGGGGACAGACGCAGAAGACGAGGAAGTAGAACACGAGAAACGTAAACATCAGGTAAACATGAGAAACGTAAACATCAGGTAAACATGAGAAACGTAAACATCAGGTAAACATGAGAAACGTAAACATTAGGTAAACATGAGAAATGTAAACATCAGGTAAATATGAGAAACGTAAACATTAGGTAAACATGAGAAATGTAAACATTAGGTAAACACGAGAAATGTAAACATCAGGTAAACATGAAAAACGTAAACAGTAGGTAAACATGAGAAACGTAAACATCAGGTAAACATGAGAAACGTAAACATTAGGTAAACATGAGAAACGTAAACATTAGGTAAACATGAGAAACGTAAACATCAGGTAAACACGAGAAACGTAAACATCAGGTAAACATGAGAAACGTAAACATCAGGTAAACACGAGAAACGTAAACATCAGGTAAACATGAAAAACGTAAACATCAGGTAAACATGAGAAACGTAAACATCAGGTAAACATGAGAACATAAACATCAGGTAAACATGAGAAACGTAAACATCAGGTAAACATGAATATAAAAATCAGGTAAACATAAACGTAAACATCAGGTAGACATAAACATCAGGTAAACATAAACATAAACATCAGGTAAACATAAACGTATAAATCAGATAAACATAAACATCAAGTAAACATAAACATCAGGTAAACATAAATATCAGATAAACGTAAATGTCAGGTAAACATAAACATAAACATCTGGTAAACATGAACATAAACATTAGGTAAACATAAACATCAAGTCACAAGACAGTGCAGAATTTTACCTGTATATAAAGTGCACAAGCACTTGATGTTACATGTATTTTTTTATTACATAAAAAAAAAAAATGTGTTAAGTCAAGTGCCTGTGAAAAAACGTGCTAAGATTGTGCTATAACCAGAATAAAACTAGTGCTTTTTCCCAAATCAACTTTATAAGCTGAATATTTTTCTTTTCAGCTGTCTAAACAGGACCCAGTCCACACGGTGCCCCTGAAGGATTTCCTCATGTCTCAGCTACATTTGTGTAAGGAACAGCGAGGGGATAAGTTTGACCTTTTGATGAATCAGGTCGACCCGGAAATTGTCCAACAGCTGACAGCGTTTACTAGGTAGTATTGAACACCTTGTTTCCATAGTGATGGCCTACTTCTAAAAGGATTATGGTGCTTAGATTCTATTCTTACAACATGTATGCTGTATGTGAACAATGACCTAAGGCATCTAGCGAAGACTGAAATTATAAAATGCATTTTTTTTCCTTGGAAATTTGGGGTATTTTTAATTAATTTATTCAAGTGTTCACATGATATTTCCTTGTAAGCTACCCTTTATTTGTTCATTGCAAGTTAACACATTTCACATCCAGTGTATCACTGTGTTAGTGGGAAAAAATGCCGTAAACTTTTTACCTTAGACACGATATGTAATACCAGTATGTATAACAATGTTATCAATGATTGTTGTTATTTAAAGTTCTTGTGTATGACTACTTTCAAATTGTTACAGTGCGTTTTAAAAATTGAAATGCTTTAATAAAAGACAAACAACCAATTTGTGTGGTAATATATAGAAAATGCATAACAACTTTTAAAATCTTCTTTGTACTTGAACTCATATAAACAGGAAATTTTTTTTGCATGATTAATTCTCAATCTTTTGTCAAAATACTGTAGATAACCAAATTTTTCAGACACCTTATTTATGCAATATATTTCTTTGGTATTTGTTTGCAATTGGCCAGATAGCTCCAGATAGCTTGGTAGAGCACCTGAGTGGAGATTCAGGGGGCCCAAGTTTGAATCCTGGTCTGGTCCGCTGTATTTTTCTCCTCTCCTAGTTACATTTGGTGCCGTGTCATGCCCTGGAACTGACAGGTGAGAGGCTTGCCAAGGATTAGCCTGGGTTGGGGTCTTTGAGGGACCAGACCTTTAAGGAGGGAGGAATGCGGCTGTCAGTCGGGTTCGTTTGCCGGTGGCCAATAGCTCTGTAGGAGATTCAGGGGGCCCAGGGTTCATCAGGTCTGCTGCATTTTTCTCCTTTCCTGTTAGAATAATGACCTACTGCCACTTGTTAACATTCTGATGCCAGGCCTGTTCACTGCATTTTGTGGGTGAACAAATGTACAGAGTGAGGACATTTGGAATTGTAACAGGAAAGGAGAAAATGTATGGCTGGACTAGGAATCAAACCCGGGACCCATGCATCACTAGTCAGGTGCTCTAATGACAGAGCTACCCAGACCAATATCCAGGTTTTTATATATAGCCCCTAGCAGGACTCTATCCTGCAAATCTAGGGTTGGTCAACAGCACAAAATATGTAAAAGGAAAGGATAAAATGGATGACCCCTGCATTACTAGTCAGGTGCTCTACCGACTGAGCTACCCAGGCTATTTCAACCCAAACCATTACAGAATGGTGAAACCAGTGGTTGATCTCTGATGAAAACTCATATAATCAAGTTTTTAACATTTTATTAACAATATAATCATTAGAAAAAGTATTGAGACAGAAATATACTTTTTGATTCATAGGATCTTTATCCTCTCACTATGGCAAAATCAGCTAGCCATAAGGCCACAACATTTACCTGAAAAAATTTCAACAGATTCACTGAATAAAGTACATTTACATACACAGAAATCAACAAGTGAAAGATCCTAAATAACAAAATGTACAAAATAATGGATTTAAATCATGATAATCTGATGATTTCCTGGGCTATTTCATAAGGTTTTCAACATGATTATTTCGTTCTCTTACTACATGATTGATCTTATTAAATGAATGAGACATTGCCAGAAAAATATAGAATTTTTCTTTTGAGATCAGTTGATTCTTCATTAATTATGAACTGACAAAAAAAAAATGTACAACTGCCTTAAAATAAACAATATTTTCTTAAGCACATTATGAAACTGTTATGGAAATATATTCACATTCCCCAAATCTGCTTTTAATATATATTCTTTATGTGTATGTAAAAGATAAAATCATGAATCTATCGGATAATTTTTGTCTTGTACTAAATGTACCATTGTTATCTTAATGCATGATGTAATAACAAAATGCATTTGCCATAAATAAGCACACTGTAGGCACCATATCAGATATTGGGGAAAAACTGAGCACTATAATTTCAATGTAAATACGACTTTCAGTAATCATTTATTTTTTGTCAACAACATTAAGGTATTAACCATGGGACTAATTATTAAGAATGGACACATATATTCTAAGTCAGACAAAAAAAGGGGAGGGAAGGGGGGAGGTGTTAAGGTGGAGAAAACCTCTCATTTCAACAAATATGGTACAGAAAACTACAGATACTGCATTACAAGTAGGTAACGTGTTGAGGAATGCCTAAGAGTATAATTATTTCTAATGGAGTTGTAAATCATCTGCATGCACACAAGATCCACCATCAAAGAAATTTAATCAAACAAAACTTTCTTAAGTTTATATCACTAATAAAGTCAAAATCAACAAAACATCACTGACATAAAAAATAATAACAAATAAGCCATTTTCAACAGTCTATACCTAACAAATAAATTTACTGTTAAAAACTAAATTTTAATTTAAAATTATCCGAGCTCAGTATCTTAGGTTATAGCTTAGTACCGGTAAGTTGTAACATTTAAAAATCTAAGGTGTATTTATTCAGTGCAGTGTGGTCTAAGAACAGGGGTTTTAGTGTGTATGGCTTATCTATTCTAGACGTATTGCGTAATGTTGTGACAGGTGAAAAATAAAACTGTCCTGGATAGAGGTTTCTTTGTTGAACAAATACGAAAAAGTATAAAACATCCTCTGTTGAAAAAAGCACATAAACTTTTTAAAAATTTTGTGCGCCTGACTTTGCAATTTTACACATTCAAACATTACATAACATCCCCGTACATCTTTAACCATTACCTGAATAAAAGAATTGCACTTTGCTACTATGAAAAAATTCTTTTACGTGTAAGTTAAGTAGATCATATATCTAACCAAAATCAAAATGAAATGAAAATGAGTGAATGTCTTGAATTATGATTACATCTCATGTTCGTGATTATTTTAAATAAATATGACACTCATGAAAAAAATTATTAAATGTGCATATTGCATCACTAAATAGATCTATGCATGTGAAAGGATAGGGTAATTTTAACTCTCATTTTTGGCCCCTTTTTTTGACATTAAACATGTAAACATCATAACTTTAAAATTGTGATAGCTTTTATAATTATGAAAAAAAAAAAAAAGCTGATGCTCATTTTGAAACAAAGATGATCACAGATTATTGATAATGAACTATTGCAGCATTCTTACAGACACCTAAAATTTGGGAGTAAAAAGGGCCCTTACTGTACCTAATCCTTTATTGATGTAAGAAAACTTACAATCTAATTCACATTTTTTTTTTCATATTCAGTAAGATGCTAAGTGGAAATATACATTTATAGACACAAAAATATGCTATAAACAACCTCTAAGGCAGGAAAATCTCTAACAAAACATTCTTAAGAACACAACCATTTACATCATCCACCCTGTTTTGTGTCTGCGACAGGAACAAACAGATTTAAAGACCTCCTCCAGTCTTGGGTTGCAGACATCCTTCCAGTCTTCTTCTAGATAGTGTTCATTCAGCTTCATCAGATTCGGAGTTCCTAGTCTCAGTACGTCGTACAGACACGGCATGTTCAGTCGAGTGGGACAAACCAGTGGACCGTTCCACGGATGACGCGCCACACGGAACCGCTTCAGCCTCGGCATGTTGAGAGATCTCAGATAAAATCCTCTACTCTGTGACACATCGAGGAATTCCAGAGACTCTGAACACAGATCATACTTCATCATCCCGACCCCACTCGGAGTCCAGATCTCCAACATCAGCTGTCGCAATTCGGGAAGTCCTGACAAGAGTTTATCTACCCTGGATTGCTGGATCGATTGAAACACACTGCTCTTCTCGAGTACTAGGGTCTTCAAACTTTTTAGTCTTGTGACATTTTCAATGTTTTTCATGCAAGACCAATCAAATGGCAGTATAAGTGTTTCAATTTTTGCTAGATGTTTAACTAGTTCTTCGAAGAAAGCGATGTATTTCCGCGTCCTGCATCTGTTTGAGTACAGAACGTCCTCTCTACAACCGCATTGCGTAAATTCTTCCAGCCAGAACGGTCTAGCTGGCGTATCCTTCCAGTTGAACAACATGTATTTAACCTCTCGAAACGAAACGTGACACATAAGATTCCTCAGCATGGCCAGAAATCCATCTTTCACTTGACCAATATCAAATTTAAACTCGAATCTTCTTATAAGAGGTCTAATCCTCATCAGGAAGCCAGCAAAGCCGTGGACCCTCCTCTTGTAACAGTTGTAGCAGTCTCCGGGACTGTGGAGTCCGCCTCTGGCAGACGGCACGCAAGTCAGCGGGAAATCCCACATCACGATATTGGACCATAAACTCGGTGTCTGCAGAAGTTGATACCAGTTCTTACACACCCTCATGCATTGCCCTTTTTCAAAGGAGCTTAAGTAAGACAAAATCTTCAGCTTGCAGTCAATTGGTAGGTGCCCAAAAGGGAAATAATCCCGATTCCTATCTTCTAGATCTGCAGCCGCTTGAAGCAGGAGACATGACGGTGTGGAATGGGAAACCTTCAGCCCACTTCCTGTGCCGCTACTGTGGGATAGAATGACCTCGTCATCGGAGAGGTTAGAAAATAATGGGAAAGTTGTGTGCGAGTATCGACGAGAACTTGGACGGCTTTCATCATCTGTACAGTAACTGTCGACTAGAGTAGGTTTACGAAGACGTTCTCGGTGAAGTTTGTATCTGGTTTTTCTGCCACTTCTCAGCCTTCTTCCATCCATCAACCCGGTTTTGCTGCAAGTAAAAATATGAATGCATAAATCACTGTTACAGTATATATCTGTGATAAAAATTCTGATTATAAAGCAACTGATTATAAGTCTGAGTATAATCATGAATTAGTGCTGTTTATTTTCATTAAAGAACATTAACTGCATTAAAATACCATGGAATTTGAACTACAGTTTGCAGTCACTGCACAAGGTAAAGAGAAATTTAAACACTTAAAACACAGGCATTTAATTTTTTAACACAAAAAAAAACTTACTTTCGTGCCAAGATTTTAAAAATACAGCTTGAAGGGTCTGCTACTTAAACTTGAAGTACTAATAAATTGAACATGCATGTTACTGGTTTATGTTTAAAGTTGTGCTGTTTATTCAATTTCTCATACATTTGACCTACTTGACATCATGCAATCTCCACTTCATTGACAAATAAACATGACAAATTCAAGTAGCTCACAAGAACTTTACACTAAAGAACACTGCAAGGAATGCTAATTTTACTTGTACAACTTCCGCTTCTCTAAAATTATATGCTAGTATCATGCCATTCTAAAGTTTGACACTCTTGGAGATTTAGCATTTTCTTGTGCTCTGTTTTTCTTTTCTTTTTTTCCCCATTAATAAAATGATGATTAATTAGAATCTTGTCCTACCTCGTATCCCATTTTTTCAGTTAGTTTCCCCTATCCCTTTCTTTCTTCATAAATATTTTTTCCTTCTGTGATACATGTATATAATTGCCACCCATTTGTAAATACATGTTTAGTTAATTCATTTGTAATACATGTAATTGTAAACAGGGTTATTTTTGCTTGTACATGTGCATGTAAAACTATTACTTTTACCCTGTAACACACTTAATTTCAAAATAATTTACCCAGTTTAAATTTCATCATGACAAAATTGTGTTCAAGATATTAAACTTTATTTTCTTTGAATTTATTCCATTTTAACATTCATCCACTGGGCCAGGAACAGCTAGGGTTAGAGCTAGGGTAAATGTCATGGCTAGGGTAAGAGGTAGGGTTAGTGTTACTGCTAGCTTTAGAGATAGGGTTAATGTAATGGCTAGGGTAAGTGTCATGGCTAGGGTAAGAGCTAGGGTTAGTGTTACGGCTAGCGTTAGAAATAGAGTTATTGTTAGGGCTAGGGTTAGAGCTAGGGTAAGTGTTACAGATAGGGTAAGAGCTAGGGTTAGTGATATTGCTAGGGTTAAAGCTAGGGTAAGCGTCACAGCTAGGGTTAGAGCTAGGGTAATTGTTACAACTAGGGTTAGAGCTAGGGTAAGTGTTACGGCCATGGTTAAAGCTAGGGTAAGTGTCACGGCTAGGGTTAGTGCTTTGTTAAGTGTCATGGCTTTGGTTAGAGATAGGGTTAGAGCTAGGGTAAGTGTTACTGCTAGGGTTAGATTTAGAGTAAGTGTTACGGCTAGGGTAAGAGATAGGGTAAGTGTTACAGCTAGGGTTTTAGTTAGGGTTAGTGTTATGGCTAGGGTTAGAGCTATGGTAAGTGTTATGGCCAGGGTTAGAGCTAAGGTTAGGGTTACAGCTAGTGTTATAGCTATGGTTATTGTTACGGCTAGTGTTAGGTTGTCATAAGGTTTTGGGTTAGTGTTAGAGCTAGGGTTAGGGTTAGCATTAGTGTAAGGGTTAGTGTTAGGTATAGGCTACTTTGTTTAATTTACACAGGTTTGAAAACCTTAATCTGTTTTGTATCTCAGCAACTGAAATTCAAATTTTTGAAGTTCATTAGAAATACCTTAGTTTGATATATGTTTTCATAAAAAATGGAAAAATAAATAAGAAAAGTTTTAGCTGAATCTGTGTTCATGACCCTTTAACATTAAAAGACTGAAGAAAGCATGCAGCCATTTTTAACATGGAAATCTACATCAAAACATTTCTGCCTAATCTGTATAAGATATGCACTTTCTCATACACAGAAGTGATCGAAATTTAGATTTCAAAACAGCAAAACCGGATTTGTTAAACATAATTGATAGGTTAAAGTACCGAGTTATTTTATATGTACTTTATTAAAAGTGCAATTACCAGTACTTGTAGATGCAGACATGCAATCTTGAAATTTCTTTATGAAATATAATGACATAATGAGCTTTATGATCCTCTCCTAGTCCTAAATATCTCTTAGATAGACTATCTCCTTTTAAGAAGTTTTAATCTACCCATGAATTTGTTATGCCACAAAGCAAAAGTTTGAGAAACTGAATGTCACAAACTAACAATCCAAGCACCTGTTGTTATATGTACATTATTTGCTATTTTTTCAGATCTTCACGTTTGTGGAGCTGGTGTATGGAGTATGGACTAACAGTCTGGGTCTGATCTCGGACGGGTTTCACATGCTGTTTGATTGCTCGGCTCTAGTGATGGGGCTGTACGCAGCAGTGATGAGTCGATGGAAACCTACTCGTATATTTTCATATGGGTGAGGAAATCTTGTGCTTAACCAGCTTTAAATTTCATTTGGATTAGTTATGTTATAAACTGTTATAGCCATAAGTTATGAAAATAAATATATTTAATGTACAGTGCTTACAAACTAGACAGAATTAGCAACAAATTTTTAATATACTTTTGTAATTATACATGTAAATATAATTTCCTAGAACCAGAATATTCGTTCAATTTCCTTACAATTTTTTTAATTTTCTTATTGATTATTGGATCGGTCTTGTTTATTTTTAGCTATGATCGTGTGGAGGTTCTGTCAGGATTCATTAATGGCCTGTTCTATTTTTAGCTATGATCGTGTGGAGGTTCTGTCTGGATTCATTAATGGCCTGTTCCTGGTTGTGATTGGGGTCTTTGTTTTCACTGAGGCCCTCGGAAGGTTGATGGAGCCCCCAGAGGTCTCCACTGAAAGACTTCTGGTCAGTTTGCTTATTTTTATTGATACAGTGAAACATGTCTAACCCCGGATGTTGTGTATTTCGAAATCTTGTTTTATATGATGTAAATTTCAAGTCTCTTTTAGTAATTTCATTTGTTTAAAATGTTATTGCCCTAAATGCTGTCTAATCTGCTCACTTTCTTTGGAACCAGTGGTGACCAGAATATAGAAAATTGACCAAATATGCATTCAAGGCCTACTGATTAATTTTAAGATTTAATAAATTATGTGGCATTTTAAATCATTTTATGTTTTATATTACCCTGTTATGAAAGGAAAATTTGAAACATCCTGAAATTTTATGCATTTCTTTCAGACTGTTTCAGTTTTAGGCTTACTAGTCAATTTGTTCGGAATTGTTGCATTTCGAAGTTCACATTCACATAGCCATGGGGGTCATGGTCACAGCCATGGAGGTCACGGTCACAGTCACGGAGATCATCACCATGGAGGTGAAGGTCATCTAGACAGGAATGCCAACATGGAAGGTATGGGATTTCATCATAAAAGAGAGAGCCACAAATTTGGAATTTTATATTTGACAATTAAATATAAATCTTAGTTGAATCAATTTCCCTATACATTTAGATTATGAAAGGGAAGAAATGGACTAAAAAAAAAAAATTTTCCAAGCCATAAAGCAAACTTTTCATAAGCCAAGCTATTAAAGGGTATAGATAATTTTAAAGATTTGACATTTACATTATTTATATGTTACACTTTAGGTGTCTTTCTGCATGTTTTGGCTGACACCCTGGGTAGTGTGGGAGTCATCATATCCTCGCTACTGATAGAAAACTTTGGCTGGAACATTGCGGACCCTATCTGCTCGCTATTTATAGCCACGATGATCCTCCTCAGTGTCCTCCCCCTCCTCAGGGAGACCTCCCAGATCCTCCTCCTCTGTAGCCCCTCAGACCTAGAGACAGAAATGGCAGACATCATGCAGAAGGTCAGTCATTAATACTGTTATTTCAGGGGCTTTAATACCCTATAAGTGGAAATTTTAGCAAGACACAAATTTAGCTATTTCTACCTAAGAACTGTTATTTTATCTTTAGCAAGAAGTAAATTTAGCGATTTTAAAATGCTAACTAAAGAAGCTATTACAAATAATACTCAATTAATTTTTAGCGATATTCAATTCTATCGATGTCAGCACCCTCGCTTATAATGCCAAAATTACATCCTTGCTAAAAATTCTACTTATATGGTTGGATGTTGGTTAAGTAAGTGAATTTGATTTGGCATTTTGAGTTCTTTTTAAGTGGTTTAAGAGAGTTTTTTTCTACAGATAATGTCTATAGATGGTGTACTGGCATATCGCCGTCCTCATATCTGGAACCACACCTCCTCAAAGATGTTTGGAACACTGCATGTACAGGTGTCCCCAGGAGTCAGTGAACAAAAGATTGTAGCTCAGGTAAGTTTACAGGTGTCAGTAAACAAAAAATTGTAGCTCAGGTAAGTTTACAGGTGTCAGTGAACAAAAAGATTGTAGCTCAGGTAAGTTTACAGGTGTCAATGAAGAAAAGACTGTAACTCAGGTAAGTTTACAGGTGTTAATGAACAAAAGATTGTAGCTCAGGTAAGTTAACAGGTGTCAGTAAACAAAAGATTGTAGCTTAGGTAATTTTACAGGTGTCAGTGTACAAAAAATTGTAGTTCAGGTAAGTTTACAGGTGTCAGTGAACAAAAGATTGTAGATCAGGTAAGTTTACTGGCGCCAGTTAACAAAAGATTGTAGCTCAGGAAAGTTTACAGGTGTCGGTAAACAAAAATTTGTAGCTCAGGTAAGTTCACAGGTGTCAGTGAAAAAAAGATTGTAGCTCAGGTAAGTTTACAGGTGTCAGTGAACAAAAGATTGTAGCTCAGGCAATCTTTTTAAAGTAAGTTGTTCGGAATCCATTCGGAACAACTTATATTTAATTAAATCGGTAGCTCAGGTAGGTTTACACTCGTCACCAGGTGTTAGTAAACAAAAGATTATAGGTTCCCAAGAGCCTCTTCATCGCAAATATTTCGTACCTTGAACTGGTCATCATTTAAGTCACTTTGTCTATTAAAAACAGATCCAAAAAGGCTTGATCACGACAATTAATCGTCATGAACTAGTTTACCCAAGGTAAATCTCAAAATAAAGTTGTTATGAATAATAGTTGGTTTACAGTACTTGTCAGTTAAACAAGGCATTATAGCTCAGTCAAGTACAGGAGAATTCAAAAATTACCTACTGTAACAGGTTATGGAGAATTGTAGCTCAGCAAAGTACATGTACATTGTAATTATGAACAGACGTTTACAGTTCATGTATAAATGTGTACAGGTTTCTTTCGAATTAACCTGGTAGTGAACTTGTACATGTGTAAGAATAAGAACACATTCAGTTTGTTGTGTTCATGTAAATCTTAAAAAAAAACAAAGTAGCCTATTCATGCATATAGCTGTATTTTGTAGGTAAGCAGTATATTTAAGGAACACAGTGTAACAAACCTTGTCATCCAGGTGGAGAAGGAATCTTATTTTTATCACCTGTCAGGACTCGGGGCTAGCTTTAATCCAATGAGAGACTTTGGAACAACACAGGAACAATTCACTGTAGAGACTATCAAAGCAATATGACAGCCATTAAACAGTTCATCCTTGTGTGAGAGCAGGGTGTTGTTACGTGCAATCATGTTACATTGAAACCATTCTCATTTTTTTTTCTATTTTGGGCATGTGATATATTTTTGTTTGTATGTATTTTATTAAATTTTTTTTTTGTGCCACACTTGTGTCAGTTTGGTGAATTGATGTTCATGTATGCTTTTCATTCCTTGTGGCTTTTAAAAGATATTTTAATCATATATCAATGAATATACTATGTTTATAATGAAGCAGAATTCCACTTGGCTCTTCGCTATAAGCCTGTTTTACAGTGCCACAAACTTTTTAAAATACTTGGATATTCGTGTTGTTTCTAATGGTACATGTAGTATCCATGACATTGTATTGAAGATAATATGAAGAGTGCCCTTTAACTTAACGTCCCATACTTGTTAATGAAATCCTGAATATCAGTAGAAAGATGTTTGTTAAATCAAAGGCCATTTGCAGTCACAGCTTAAAACAATATTGATGATGCAGTAAAAGAGGGTCATTTGACCTTTTAGTCCCAATTTGATGGACGAAGTAACTTTGACTTCTCCCTACTGCATACTGCATTGTCGCTCTTGCTGCAAACTTCCCATTAACTTGCATACCGCATACGGATCATCTATTGAAGATAGCTTTCCAACTCAGAAAAACAAATTAGAGTATGACTATTTTGAGGGCAAAAATTTCATAGACTTGATGCCATACAATCTAAAAAAAAAGATCAATGATTGATTTAACGATTGACTCGTAGCTGCATTAATGTAACTCTCTCCCTCTGATTTTTTTTATCTGATATCCCCCCCCCCTCCTTAAAGAAATCAAGTTAAATGAAAGCTTACAAGATTAATACATAAGAAATAAAATATTTTTCTGGAATCCGACTCCTCCAGGATCTGCTTCAGGCCGTTTTTCATCACCGTGGCAATGGAGTGCGACGTGCGAGCAATGGCGTCGCTGTTAAAGCTGTAGAGGGGCTGGCCTGTCGTAGAGTAGCCAATGAAACTACCCGTTTTAGTACCTCGACTTGGCCATCCTAACATATTCGTGGCTGTTGAATAAAGAGTTAAAAAATTTGTTTTGACATTTTTTACAATACATGTACATTCAAAATTTGTAAAGCATATACACTTAAAAGCAAGTAAGAGAGTAACACACTCATAAAAGATGACTTATTAATAAAAAAAAATTGTGATCAGAAATCTATTTAAATATACACTAAAAGCAATTCAGAAACTAACACACTCACAAAAGATGTTATTTATAGTGGGAAAACAAACAAATTTTTATCAAGATTAATGATTCTTCCATATGAAATTTATTTTGCTCCATGCTCTTAGGAGCAAAAATTGATTAAAAGAATTGCCGGTAGCTGATAAATACTTTTCCAAAAATAAAGGTCAAAAGAAAAACAAGTATAATTTTTATCAAGATAAAAGATTTTTCAAAACCAATTTAATTTGCTTCTTGCTCCAAGGAGCAATAATTAAATAATTAAAAAATTAGCTGATAAATACATTACCCAAAATAAAGGTCATAAGGCTGAACACAACCCCTCCAGATAGGACATGATCTTCTGTGATAATCTCTTTGGTTACCGTGGTGATCCATGACACCATCGGGTGATTCCAAGTTACCCCGAGCAAAAGAGCACTGATAAATATAGCGTAAGTGCCATACACGGCTGTGCGGGGCCCCTGGAGGTGATTAGAGGCAACCGCCTCAATGTAAAAGTCTAACAGAAAAACAAAAAGCACCACTAAACCCATGGGGAAGACTAAATACAACCAGGACTCCACTTCTGACTGAAAAAAAATAATCAGAATTTTTTTGTTAATATACCCTGTGCTATACAGCAGTAGTTTGATCAACAATTAGAATTTTCTTCAATATAATCTACAACTGTATTTCAATTTACATTCAATAAATCTTTAATTAGAGAGAAAATTATTATTATATACAGCTGTAGTCAGATAAATAACCAATTGTCCTGAAGTTTTCAATTTCTTGTCTTGAACAAATTATGCAATTTGTTGATGCACTGTATGCAATTTACTTGATTCCACTTACATTAGATATCTGAGGTTTTGAAATATTCTGCAATACCAGTCAAGTTTTAAATTTGGTACCTACCTCTCTGGTGAAATATATAAATGCTGCCCAGGGACAGAGGATTGTGGCCTGGGCCAGTGTGGAGAGGGCGTGTAATTTTTTGGCTCCTCCCACATCTACTGACAGTTTACGGGAGGCATTGTTATACCCCACCTGCATACACAAGGTCAAGGCCAGTAGGACCACACCTCCCTGTATAAAACACAACAATAAAGTTACACTTGCATTTATTACAGAAATAACAGAATTACTATTTCGGTGGCTTACACACATATTGTACTTATGTATGTTTTGAAAATGGTTATTATTTCCCTTTTATTTGCACATCATTTTCATCCTGTTGTGCTTGTAATTTTTTTGTTAATTCACCCAGAAACAGCTGTGTTCCAAGAGAGATAACTCTGTCTTTTTCAAATTTATCCCATTTTGAATAAGTAGCAAAAATTAAATGGGGTAAAATTTCCCCTGTATTTACATTATTCTTAAAGCAACTTATCTTAAACAATACAAAAATATGAGACTTTGTATAAAAGTAGTGTAAAATTTTATGAAAGTAAATTAATAAGCAACTCTTACTTTGTGGTCTGACCAGCCAATGAAATTAACTGTATGGTAAAATAGGTGAGAAAATATTGTGTGGTGTTTGTCCTTAGCTGTAAGTTGTTAAGGCAAACCAGGCAGAACTCTTCAACTTCTTAATAAAGGAGATGACACATGAAATATTAAAAAAATCTAACTCTCCTCTTTAAATCTACATGTACATTTGATATATACTGTATGTGTACTTTAAAAAGCGGGCTTCATATTTTAGCAGCTTTGGCGCAGACAACAATGCGCTAATTCATGAATACCGCTAAGAATCATTTACATATACAATACACTGAACAGACATGTGTAGCGCTAATTTATGATTATGCCAACAACTCCATACCTAGTGATTATGCTAAATGTTGAATATGCCAAATTATGTACACATACAGTATTTTTAAAACTTCAAATTGACATAGAGCTTAATGCAGTTAAATTTGATCAGATACTGTACATCACTGATGATTTTTTATTTGACTAAACATTACTTGCTATGTATTAAATACAAAGGATACGCTCATGATCACCGAGATGGTCTAACTTTTCATCATGGTCAAACAAAAGTAAAGTGATGACTGCAAAAAGGAAAAATATGGCACCTCGAGTCTACAAAAAGAAAATTACAAAGTAAAGAAAACAGAGAGCAAATTTTGTATTTTTCCCCAAGAAATGCTGCATATTATAACAACTATAATACCTTAGCTGGTCCCCCTCCATTACTTGAGAAAAGGGCACTAGCTCCAGCTATTATCACTAAGTCACTGTGTTCAAACAGAAGAATGGTCCTACAAAAAAACACTGGAATTATTTACATGTATATGTATGAAAAAATCTTGCTGTGTTTAAACAGCTGGTGTGATCGGTCAACAGGGGATGTTAACTCTTACAAAGCACCTGATCCCACATGTGTTGTTTCAGGGGTCTGTGCTTTTTGCTCCATTAACCATTCATTTTGTTGAATGGATTTTGGAGATTGATAACTGTTTATTATCTTCAAAATTTAAACTGTTTTATTTTTAACACTTGTTTTTTGTGATTAAAAAAACAATAAGAATTAGAGGAGACATTCACATAGTGTGAAATCACATATTTTCGTGGGGTTAAATTTTCGTGGTTTGATGAAAAACTCTTGGTTTGTGGGGATTTGATTTCGTGGATAAAGAATTGTTAAGTATTTATGCATGTAATAATTTACATTTCCTGGTGGACAAGAATTCGTGGGTCTTCTCATACCTCGAAAACAACGAAAATTAAACCCCCACAAAAATTTATGATTTCACAGTATTTGTATGATCATGATGATCATATCTTTCTATGGATCTGTATAATACTCATGATTTCATTATATAAAAACAATTCAATTGATCTAATTAATATAACAATCTACATACCAGTAATATGTATTACCTTAAAGGACCACAGAGTGTTAGGCCAAAGAGCCACAGTAGACTTATAAATGCTCCTATGACAGCATGACGGAATACACGAAATAGCTGCAAACATAAAATCATACATCAACAATAAAAAATAAAATCTGAGATAATTGTACATGTGTTTTTAAAATGAATAAAACTATATGCAATAATTCTTATTCTATGATAGGTTGAGATTTATGAAATAACTACAAAAATGCTTCAATGTGAATTGCATTCTTCATTTCAAAGTGTGCACATGTACCACATCAATGAAAATCTTGAAAAATTTTGAACAAATTTTCAATGTGTTAATTAATATGTGAACACTGATCAATGTATAAGAATCAAACATTAAATCTAAAAATGTCATACCTGGTGATTACTTAATTTTTTGCCTGAAGAAAATGGTTTCTGTAGAACAAGAAGGGGGAGGGAACTCCTGCAATATTTCAAAAAAAAATCATACCATATCAACATTTTTAAATATATGCTTGTTTTTTCAGTCTAGTTTTAAATTGATATTTTTAATAACCTACCAGAACTTGACGAGAAATAGGAATTGTACCACAGGAATGAGCTTCAGTAAGTCATACGAAATAAATAGACCGACAGCTCGCAGGAACTTGGCTGCTACCAACAGCAGAAGGTACACTGACAACCTGAAATAGCACTTATTAATGTCAATTCCATGATTATCAGTGAAAACAGAATGTAACATAGCTCACAAATTGCATGGACTATCTAAAATAAACATCACCTGACAGATTATACCAGTAATTATTTTCATGCAACTTAAACAATTGCACCATTTTGGTGTAAAGGGAAAATTGATTTCAAAAATATGTTTATGTGAAAATATTTTTTGTGATAATTGATAATTGTACTGCATGATAAAACATGAATCAGAAGCAAAAGGTTTCCAAGTGTGATAGAAGGAAAACACAGCCATGTGAATTCTATATGATAATTGAGTAGCACATTTTGTGACAAAGCATAAGAATTCATGTGTCCAGCCCTGATTTAACACTATGAATTCTTTTATGAAAAGAATTTAAAGTTACAATAATTTTAAGTGTTCTGAGTAATGTTTGAGATTCGTTTCAATTTTTTAAGCATAAAAAAGAAAAACTCTTTAGTGTAGAAATCCAATATTATACAAGCATATGTTACCAAAATGTTCACACAATGTTCACAAATCAGCCCCAAGTGGGAAACTATATATTGTTTCTATAATTTTCAATCTTTCAGCATATTTAACTTGATATTTTGTGTTTTCTTCTTATTTATTAAGCATGAATATATGTATATATATATTTTTTTTATTAAATATACTTTTTTTAATTTCTAGTTAATCAATTATTGAATTAATTGCCAAAACACTAAGCCAGGCATATTCCATAAACAGCAAAACACACTCTGACAAGTATAGGGGAAATAGCGGGTGCTTTACCATCTATTAAACGGTTCTTTTGATTTAACAGGAAACAGTCTGTAAAACATTTATAAGTTACAGTACATAAAATGAAAGACTATTAGAAGAGAAAAAAAAGTTTGAAAAAATATGTACATGTACATATTTTTTTGTTTTTAAGTATGAAAGATATTTTTCCCTTTTTATGATTTTGATATTTTGGAGGATCATACTCTATACATATGTATTTTGATGGACTGTCCTTCTTCTTTGATGGTTTCAGTTGACTGGTGAGATATTTGGGTTTGTTTATGGACTTTGGATCAGAGATCTTGACCTTTTTGCTGAACTCTCACAAGTCCATAGTGATGAAATGGGACCCACAATGGATAGGGCAAACCTGTCTTGTAAAAGTAAGATTCCTGTAAAATTCTGGTCTCTCAGAGTAAATGTACATGTATATGTTTTAAGTTTGAATACTTATAATTATTGATTTGCTTAAACTACAAAATTTTATACCCTTTAAAATTACTGGTACTGAAACCACATCACTTACTTCTTTAAAAAAGGCAGTTTGCTTTTCCAGTAGTTCTTATTATTACATGTACTTCTCAAACTTATTGAACATTGTAATGGATGAAAATTCAGACCAGAGTATTAGAATAATGATAAATGTCTTTATTTGAAATGATTTTAATTATTGCAATGTTTGTGTTTTATCAGTCATCAGAAAACAGATTGTATATGGGACCAAAGATCCTTCCACTAACCAGGACATGTCAAGCTTCTTAAACCAGATATTTGTCAGAATGAAGCAGGTCCTGGGTTTTAGTAAGTAGTAAATTAAATATAATAATAAAATTCAAGAAAATAAATTTAATACAGTAAAACTCGGTTATAACGAAGTGACTGGGACCTATATGGAATTACTTCTCTATATCCGTAATTTGTTATAGCCTTATAAGAAATTCATTAAATTTATATAGCTGGGGATCCAAGATAACTTTGCTATATCCTTTAATTCACTATATCTGTGTTTGCACTAAAGAAGTTTTATTGTAAATTGAAATATACTGATCAAATGCAACAAAGTAACTAATTCAGTTTGTAAACAACATTTTCTTTCCTTTGATTTCATACTTGACCCTGATTTTGTCGGAGCATTATCTCTCGTACTCAATTATTTTTTCTAACTTTAAATGTTGTTAAAATCTATTTTTAGGACAGAGTATGTGGGGGAATCACCAAGTTCTTGAGAAATGTCAGAAAATGATTCTTATGATTACTAAAATTGTAAGTATGGGTGTTAAGGTACATAGAAACTCTGAAAAAAGAAATAACTCTTCATGAGATTACTGTCATTTATTTCTTTATAAATCTGTCAAGTCAAAATACTGTTGTTCAGTTTTGCCCCACAAGATATGCTAAATGTGTTTGCATTTTACCTTTTATAAAAGTGAATTTATTTTAGAGTATTGTAAGCTTTAAACAACATTTTATATGAACGAATGGGTGATTGTGAGCCTTAATTGAAATGCACAGTACACGAATAGAAAATCTAGCATGTCTTTATAGTTTTTAGAAAAATTTTCCCTTACTGCAGGGAAAATGGCAGTGATATGTAGGAATGTGCTTAAAAACTTGTTAGCTTGAAATTTTTTGTCTTTCACCCAAAACTTGTCAGAATGAAATGTTTTTTTTGTTTTTCAGTTGTTAGATTTACTGGACAACCATCCAATCTCATTCATACAGCTGATCAGACCTACACTGGAGTTTGTGGTCACTTATAATTTTTCTATGTCAGAAAAAGGTAAAATAAAAGTATGGGTGAAAAATAAGATTCAAGGCAGCTACAGTGTATTAATAATATTCTTTGATCTGTGTTTTTAGCCCTGAATTTTGAAAAATTCATTCATTTTTTCTGTGAGGAACACAATGTATAATTAGCAAATGCATTGGTGTCATGAACACTGACATGTATAGGTAATATATTTTTTATAATCTCACTGCTTTATTTTTACTCCAGGTTTGCTGTTTGAGAGATTCACAGTAAACTGTTTTAATTTGATGAAGGGAATTCTATCCAGTGATGTGTACAGACCAATGAAATCTCCAGGTATTTTTAGATACAATTGATGTTGAAGGGATATCTGTGAAATATTTTGTTTTAAGATTGTTCATTTATTGTACTGAAATTAATTTTCCTTTATTTCCAGAACAAACCGATGCCGTCAAGATGGCAGCATATAAAATAAAGATGGATTTTTTTCATTACGGTACGCTACGTGAGATTTGTCGTCGTCTCATCTCGCAGTACTTTCTGTTAACGTCGGAGGATCTCAGTCACTGGGACGCTGATCCCGAGGGATTCTGTGAGTACAACTAATTGTCACTGCCAAAGGGAAGACTTCTATAACTTTCTATAAATTTTTATCCAAATGAAATTTCATATGATTGTTTGCAGGTTTAGAAGAAGGTGGAGATTCCTACAAGTATTCACTCAGAGTATGTACATTTTATACACAATTGAACTTCAGTTTCTCAAACTCAATATTTCAAAACACTTCCATGTCAAAGTGATTTGGAAGTTTTAATTGCCTATTCTCTAAAGTATTTTACCCTCAAATCCTCAGATACATGTAGCTCAATGTTTTTTTCTGCTCCATCGAGTTTGGGTTAACGACGATTGACTGTACATGTATTCCTGGTTTTAGTTAAGAAGGCAAGGTGCTAAACAATTGGTACCAAATATTAATTAATTTTTCAAACTTAATTAACTATTCTTCTTCTTTGTCAGGAGGTAAAAAAGTTAATAAAATGTCCATGACACATCCTGCCATTCTAATACATGTACCTATTATTCCTCTTTATAATTCTTTTTACTCCACTTTTGTATTTACAGTGGAGACTCATTTATCTGGATGCTTTGGTTCCTTGTCAATTTGTCCGGATATGTGAAGCGTCCAGATATCTGAATTTCCAGTTAAACTAGACAAAATAAAATTTAGAAAATTCCGTTCTGATGAAAAGTCGTCCGGATATTGGAGCATCCGGATATCTGGCGTCCGGATATCTGAAGGTCCACTGTATTATGTTTTGCAATTTTTAATCAAGTTTTATGCAAAAGCATGGCATAATGAGATTGCATTTATCTTTCAGCCCAGCTCTGAAGTGCTGTATCTTACCCTGTTTAAGGAATTCCGAACGTCCTTGGTCCCAGTTGTCCTTGAACTTGTACAGGCCGTACAGGCACCCTGTGATCCGGAGGACATGATTGGCATTCTCAGTAAAGATGCAGGTACAATCACCGTTATGGGATTTTATTTTTATTGATTCTCCTTTGATGATTTTGGTGAAGACTGCAATGATTTGTTTGATGATTTCAGTGTACAATGCTGTCATTTTTTTTAAGCCTTCGATCTGTTTGATGATTTCGATAATGACAATGACAATGATTTGATGATTTCAGTGTACAGTGCTGTTGTTTGTCTCTCAGCTTTTGATCTGTTTGATGATTTTAATGATTTGTTTGATGATTTCAGTGTACAATGCAGTCGGTCTCTCATCCTTTGATCTGTTTGATGATGTGGATTTTGACAAATGGTTCTCCTCTGAACTTCTTCAGGAACTTAATATAAAGCACCAAAAGTAAGAGGCTAATTTCATAATGTAAACTTCAGATTGAAATTAGATGAACTTTTATGATCTGACGCATATGCGCAATACTTTTGACATGTATTTCAGTAATTTTAGAATAAAAAGCAGACATAATTTTATTGAAAGAGACAATGTTTCTTGAAATTAAGCGATGATGAAATCCTCACTTATTCCGGAATCTGCAGTATTTTGTTGCATTTACCAATATCTACATTTCAGTTACCGTATCATCCATAGACGAATCATCTGGCTGTGTGCACACTGGGTTGGGGTCAAGATGTCCTTCTCTCTGCGCCCGACACTGTACCAGGCCATCATTTCTCTCCTCAACCAATCAGAAGACTTGGTTGTCCGAATCGAGTCAGCCATGACTCTCAAAACTGATATCCTTTATCACAAAATACTTTAATTTGTCAGCTTTGTACCAATAATAATCTATTTCTTGTAGTACAGAGATACAGATTCCGATTTACTCTCACATTCCAGAGATATCATGTTAAAAATCATAATGAATATAAAAGGAGTTATCAACATTGGTTATCACCTCATAACTCAGAACACACAACAAAAGATTTTTTTTCTTTTAGGCCAAGCAAAAAAAAAAAGTTGGTTCTCAGGCCATCTTTTTGAAAATCAGATGAGGCAGGCAGGTTTTTTATTTACATTTTTCTGCTACAATACCTGTTACTGCTGCATTACAATGCTATACATGTATATGCCCAAATAAAACAATATATCCCCCCGTATACAGTGTTTTCCCTAAGAACCGGCTAAATTGACTGCTTCAATTGACGAAAATGCCGCTTTGAAATAAAAATTTATTACAAGTTCCACAGAGATTCTGTTCATAAATCTCAGCCCCTAGCCCGTTACAATACGCCAGTTTCGAGATTGTAACTCTCCTGCGATAGAGGCACAAAAAGTATCCATTTCTGCAAGGAGGTGGGACAGTTTGTTTATGTATACAAACGTGCATAAATAAATGAACGATGTTTATGACTTTTAAAATTTATTTTATGTTAAAGAAAGAAAGAAATGTTAAGCAGTGATGCATTTTATGATTTTATCAAGCTCAACTGTGTATATTTACAAATCTACTTTCAATTATAGGGTACTTGAAAACGAAATAATCGTCATGGTCTTTATAAAAAGTAATAGATTTTCTTGATTGTATAAACATTCCCTAAAAAGTTAGTGGATTTTTTAAAGTTATAATAAGGGAAAAAATCAATGTGTCATTAAAATTGCCGAAATGTAATGATCAGATTCATGTTCACTGTATTTATTAGAGGTCCATATATCTCTTTCCTCGTCTGAAAAGTCTTACATCCACTGACTTTTCTTTTTTGTTCCGATATTTTAGCTTTAAAAAATGACACCTTTACTTTAATTCGGTTATTTTCGAGTTGAACAGTGCATCCTTACAATTATATAGTGACGATAAACCAGTATATCGATGATGCGATATATCCAATAATAAATATCTGTCCCACCTGTTTGTTTACGCGGCAACCAAACTCCCCTCCTCAACGAAAGAGCGCACCAAGGGAGATAATCTCGAAACTTGCGTATTGATCTTTAACCCTTTACTTTGAAATAAAGGGAAAACACTGCGTATACATTAAGATTTGTAAATTTGTTATTTTTAATTTTTGTGATTTTTTAAAAAAGGGTCTTTCTCAGATATGTCATAATAATTCAGAGAATCTGTGTCCCCCGCTGAATGAGAAAAAAAGAAGAGAATGTGCTGACCTGGAGGGAGGGTCTAGGGAGGGCACTTTAAGGAGGGCAAGAGGTAGCCATAGGAAGTTATGGCATAAAATTTGAGAAATTGCCTAAAATGAAAGTTTTACACACACAAAATGTATAAATTTATGACCTCGACCTTAAAATATACAGAGTTCTTCCTTAGACCATAGGGAGTTCTGGTATAAAATGTTATAATAATTGCAATATCTCAAAGGCCTTTCAAGATATTTATAAATTTGACCGTTGACCTTATGACCTCAAAATCAATAGGGATCTTCCTTAGGCCATAGGGAGTTATTTCATATAAAAATTTTATTGAAAAACTTCAAAGGCTTCTCGAGATATCTTGTGAAAACGAAAGCGTTACAGATGGAAGGACAGACAGACCGAAATTATTATCCCCCTACTCTTAAAAGGGGACAAAAACCAGAGTTATTGCATGCTGTTGCATATTTTACATTTACTGGCACAGTACAATCAACATAATAAGTCTAAATAAATCTGTGACATGAAAACTTACTATTAATTCATTCCCCGGCCCTCCTGTCTCCTTTTGCTGCAATTACAAAAATAAAACCCCGTTATCAGACAACAGCAAATTCCGAAAACATTTTATACAATGACCTTAATTTCAACTTTCATCTTATTACAAATATTACAAAAGTACAAAACTTTTGCGAAAAAACATGACTTAACAAATTCATTATATTATGTTTGTCAACAAAATCTTCCTTCACAATTTGATTTATTGCCATGTTTACAGAAGGAAGTCCTCTGGAAACAAGGGTTAGAATTTAATGATCTTTTACAGGGAGAAGGTTTTTATTCGGCATTTTATTACTTTACAAGAACCTGGTCACGATATTGTTTATGGTAGAGCTGTCAGGAACTCATGTATTTAATATGTTTGGTCATGTTAATGGTTTTGATGGTTTGTTAGTGGACAAATAAAATTATCACACATACAGTGACATAATGATTTCACAAATAAAAGAACTCAAAATAAAATGAACACTAGCTGTCTAAACCTGACCACTACATACATGAAGGGTAAAAAAGGGGAATTCTTTTTATGCATACATTTTTCACTTATAGTATGGAAATAAAGATCCAAAATGATTTGAATTTGTACTTATCAAATCAAACATTATTTTTCTGATTTAGTTTCATTCAAGAAATGAAACAAATATAACATTAAAGTTTCACAACTCTAAATTATATCTAACTGTTCTAACATTGTCTAGGATGAGAAATCCATTTCTGAAATAAAGACTACAGCAAAATCTATAACATTTATATTTAAAAAATTAATTTTTCTACATAGATTAATTTTATTTTGTTCTTTTTACTCCAATACCATGTCAATTTCTTTTCATAGATAACATCACAAAGAAAAGTATTCCCCTAATGGGCCCCTCTCTGATGGGCTTTTCTTTTTCTCGAAAAAAATCTAAAAATTCACGAGTATTTCGACTGGAATCAAACATTTATGATTTCATACTTAGCTGAAAATGCATTTTGGATGATATGGATTAGTTGTTATTCACAATTTACCTGTTTTTCAACGCAGAAAGGCCGGTAGATCTGTCAACAAAATATTTTCTTTTTCGGTTCAATAACGGAAGTAATTTAGCTGCTATTAAAAGAAAATGACCTCAATAATGAGTGGAGTGAGATTTAATCGACAAAGTTTTATTTTATTTGTATGAAATGATTAGAATTTACTTACTGCGTTTGATGCACTTCCAAACTTCATTAAAAAAAACAAAAAACAAATCGACGGAAAATACCGAACTTTCACGATAAAGGAGCGGATTTCTCGTAGGCGGATGGATGGCTTTCAGGAAGACTTTAGGCTAGAATGTGTCGCAGGCACTTGCTTCTGAGGGTACTACTAAACAGAGAACCCTAGAGAACTCTCAAGAAAAGTATGGTTATTAGACCCTAATAATTCATTGTCTGTAAAAGATTTTTTAATGTTTGAAATAACCAATAATTTGCGTGTAAACGCATGTTAAAAGTTTTTTTTTTTTTTAAATAAGCAATATTTTGCGTGAAAACGCATGTTAAAAAGTTTTTTTCTACATTACACTTGTGACTACATAGCTATTATTTACGAAAGGCCATTGAGCTCATTTTCGTAAGTTAAAAAAAATAAAATTTTCGCGATATAACGCGAAACTTTTGCTGTTTAACCAAGACATTTGCATGCTTAGATCTCAACTTTCTTTTGATTTTGTAATCAAGTTTATTCATAACATTAATAAGCTAAAGGCTATTTTTTATCTTTGACTATCACAAGCAACAATTTTAAGTTTTCTTGCCATTGAATCCATTTTACCGTCACATTTTTTCTTTCTCAACGCTGTTCAAACAATTCAAAGTTTACTGATGCGAGTTTTCAAAAAGTTAAACTTCAAGATCACGAATTTCGGGGGAAATCACCCCTTTCCAGCGTCTTTTTATACAATCTCAAGAGAATTTGAAATAAATTATTTTATAAAGATTTTATATTGCTCAGAAAATTGCAAAATGAGGTAAATTTGTCAGTTGTGTCCCACCACATTTGAGAAAATTAGAAAGCATATTTTCATTTGTCTCCATTGGATTCATGAAGAAATTCGATATCGTATTTTGAGGTTGCAGCTACGTGGTCATTCCATGGTTTACGAAAACATCAATTTGACAATTAATTCAAAGTGTACAAACTCTGCTGTATGTATACCTTAATAGTTTTGATTTATGGCGCTAGTGCACGGTCTTCTCTATAACCCCTTGGATACATAATCAATTGCTTAATTTACTAGTGGTATACAGTTGTAGTAAATGTAACTGATTAAAAAAACAGCTTGAAAAAAGTGTCAAGTGGAGATTTTCCTTTAAAAAATAATCAGTCTGAAGAATTTCTTGAATTAAACATTTGAAAAAAACTGTACAAGAAATAAAGTAAAGTTCATTTTTAGCTCACCTGAGCCGAAGGCTCAAGTGAGCTTTTCTGATCAATATTTGTCCGTTGTCTGTCGTTGTCGTCGTCGTTATTGTCGTTCTTGTTGTAAGCTTTTCACATTTTCATCTTCTTCTCAAGAACCACCAGACCAATTTCAACCAAACTTGCTACAAAGTATCCTAAGGTAAAGGGGATTCAAGTTTCTTCAAATGAAGGGCCACGCCCTCTTCCAACGGGAGATAATTATGAATAAGTCAATAATTAATGGCATTGTTAAAAAATCTTCATTTTAAGAACCTTTGGGACAGGAAAGATAAAATTCATGTTGAATCATCCTCAGGTAGTGTACATTCAAGTTTGTTCAAATCATGACCCCGGGGGTCATCTACAAAAATCATCCTCAGGTAGTGTACATTTAAGTTTGTTCAAATCATGACCCCCGGGGGTAGGATGGGACCACAGTGGCCGATCCAAGTTCTTCATAGGAATATACAGGAAAAATCTTTAAAAATCTTCTTCTCAAGAACTGCAAAGCTATGATTAGTGATATTAATATAGAAGCATCCTCAGGTAGTGTAGATACTAGTTTGTTCAAATCATAACCTCCAGGGATAGGGTGGGGCTACAATTGGGGTAAGGAGGGAAAAAATGGGGAGTCAAATTCAAATTATTACGAAAGTAATATATACATGTAGTCATGTACAAACAAAATGTTTAAAAAAATCTTTAAAAATCTTTTTCTGAAGAACTTTCTCAAGAAGGTATATATGCAGTATTTATATGGAGGCATTCTCAAGTAGTATTAGAATTCAAGCTCTCTCCCCCACCCCCTCAGTAAACTTTTCAATTCGGGTCTGATTTGTGCTTTTTCCTAGCTCAGGTGAGCGATGTGACCCCTGGACCTCTTGTATTAATTGGTAAGGTTTTGAAATAAAAAAGATATTCTGATGACTTATCTATCCTAATATTCTCGCATCATTCTCCAGTGCATCTTCTAAGAAAATGATATTTTATAAATAAGCTCATGAATGTTCCCGTCTGTGATCAATGTTCATATCTGTCAGTCAATATCACGCCTGCTAATCGATCACTTGCACAACCAGCAGTTGTGTATAACAATCAAAAGAGATCGATCCGGTTGTGCAGTTGATGCGAATAATTCCAGTGCACATGTAGTAAATGGACTCGATTCAATTTTAATAAAAATATCAATTATTGTCTGAATCGAGTCCATTTACTACCTGTGCACTGGTATTATTCGCATCAACTGCACAACCGGAAATCGATCTCTTTTGATTGTTATACACAACTGCTGGTTGTGCAAGTGATCGATTAGCAGGCGTGAATATCAAGGTTCCTGAGTAACATTACTATTTATATGCATATCATTTCGCGAAAGTTACGGGTTTATTCGCGAGGGAAGGTTTCGCCTTATAAGGCGAAAGTTACGCGTTATATCGCGAAAATTTCGCTTTGTAACGCGAAAAAATTATTTTTCTAACCTACGAATATGAGTTCAATTGGCTTTCGTAAATATTTGATTATACCACAATAAAAAAAGGAGCGGGAGGGGGAGGGGGGCAACCTACCAAACTAACAAAAAACACAAAAAGTGTTGTCTTAAAAAGGGGAGGGAGCCCATCGACGGTCCACCTTACTACGTGGTTGTATTATACATTTTTCTATTGGTTGAAAAAAAAAAAGAAGTGCCTGTTTT
>PRKT01000097.1:1107474-1153934 GCA_003671525.1 Saccostrea glomerata | reverse complement strand
GGGGGGGGTAAATGTAAAACGAAATAGTTAAAAAAAAACTTAAGTGTACCGTTTCGCCGTTTATGTCACGATCTATTTTCGACAGATGAGTCGATCATAAAGCATCACTTTATCGTTTATTATCTGACTTATAAACCTTGCAAGTCCATCCACTGAAAAAATGATATCGGAACTAAAATGTTTGACCCAATTCGATTTATATTTACTACCGTTGTGCCATTTCCGGTATCATTATCGCGGGAAAAAGGCCAAATTTCTTTTTGTAATTTGGGGATCTATAAAACCATGGAAGTAAAGTGGAGTAAATTAGAATCAGACAGCTGCCCGAGTCCACGAGAAGGTCAGTGTTCCTGTGTAACAGAGGCTTCCATGTATGTTTTCGGAGGTGTTGCACACACAGAGTCGCATGCCGATGAACTGGTGGAAACAAACGAATTGATCAAGTTTTCCTTTGGTAAGATTATCATGATTATTGTTTGGGGTTTTAATTATATTTTGTTGTGTGTTGGTTCTTTTTGTGATGCGAGCTTTGTTTAAAAAAATGAAATATTATACATTTATTGCATGAAATATGAAAATTTATTCAGCCACGAAAAATCTTATTCCCTGAGCAGTCTACAGGTCTGGTACAATCACTAGATTTTGCTACGTAGCTTGATTTACCTACATAGCTTTATTTACCTACCTGAGGTAGCTTTATGTAGCTACCAAACTGATTTATTTCTAGTAAAAAGCATTTTTCTCAGGGTGTGCAGAAAATATCATTTTGATGCAGTGATCATTTTCAACTTTGAACTCATCTGAAAACAACTCATGAAAAAATCCCTCTTGGAAAAATGTCTTTTTCTGCGCAATTGCAATCAAAGTTCTGAAAGTTTTGGGGCTATGTATGACAGTTGGAACAGTTACTCCTTGAATGAAATGACAAAGAAGTCCAGTTCCGGTAATCTCTGTTGAGATTCTGCTTGGCTAGATATTTGGACTGACGCCCGCAGAATCTCTGGACAGCCATTAATATTTCATGTCTGGAAATCAAGTCCCTACTTCGGCCGACTATAGCAAGAATAATTCACCTAAGCCACACAGCTGCTCGCTTCAATTAAGTCATTTGGTTGTTTATTTGACCTTCTATCACTTTTATTTCTACATTGCTTACCTTTTAGGCATGTAAATCCCAACATAAAAATATTCACTGAAATTTCAGTTTTAAATATGGCTCCTGTAACGAAATTGTTTACCTCCTCAAATAAAAGAGTTCTTATAGTCTGTTTTTACCCTTGGTGAATCTGAACCAATGTCTTCTGTGGCTATTGAACATGTTGAACATCAATTAGGGTAAAAACAGAGTATAAGAACTCTTTTATTTGAGGAGGTAAACAATTTCGTTACAGGTGGACCAGCAGGGCTGACTACTCAAAAAGTCTGTCAGCCCTGCTAAAAATAATAATGTCAACAACATATTTCACAGACTTCATCATTGAAGCTTTTACACTGCTTCTAACGTACCAATTTGAATCATGAAATGTCACCCTCACATACTGGATAAACCCATCGTTGTACATATCCCTTCCTTTCTTATCAGTTGTCTTATTAAACTTGGACAAGAAAGTGGAAATTTCCGCCTCGGTGCATCCTGGAAAGGTCTTGTCGCCATGAAGGTCCTTGTAGAGTTGTGGATCTGGCGTCATCATCATAAATTCAGGTCCATAAACATCGGTCTTAGCACAATGTGCATTTCTTCTGTAGGCTTCAAGTCTGTAATAAAATAAGCCTATTTAATTCTTTTTCGTGTATAATTTGAGTAAAACAGAGTGGCAACAATCAGGGAATAATAATACTGCATCATAATAAAAATGTAGAGAAGTATTCTTATTTTACTGCAAGCACCAAGCAATATGACATCGATGTTAGAATTACCGAGGAAATTCAAGTTAAAAATCTAACACGCTAAAGTTGCATATTATTCAAGAATTAATCTCTTTAACTAGGTAATTCTGTTATTTTCTGTTAACTTGACTTAATGTAAATCTTTTACACACTGCTGATATTTATTTATCGTGTTATTAATAATGTTTACTTGGATTTGCATGAAAACATCGTATGTTTATTTACCTCTCCACAAGTTCCCACTTCCTTCCTGATTTCTTCGCTCCAAACTTTTCTAACTCTTTCTTAAGTTCAGGTATAGTCATATCACCACAATTAGATGCCATAGTAAGTAAAAGATAATTACTGAAACGTGTGTGCTTTCCGATATCGTATTCGAGAATGGATGCTGATTATCCATCTTCACAGGTTTTATCATTTTTGTAATGGACCGCATTTTCCTGTGGCGCCCCCTACCGATACAAGATAAGATAACCGACTCCGGTTCCCCATTCTAATCTTCATTGAAGATATAAAATAAACTGAAGGGTCTATCAGAGGGGTCAATGAACCATAACTACATGAGGAATCATAACTATCATAGGAATCAATGAACCATAACTACATGTATATGAGGAATCATAACTATCATAGGAAAAAATCAACCATAACTAACAGAGGAATCAATGAACCAAAACCGTTACCTCTTCATCATCTTCATCCTCATCTAAGTCTGAAGCTTTAGGACCGAACCCCCCAAAGTAGTAGATCCACTGCCCCACAGCTACACCCTGTAACTTGTCACGGGGGCTCGGGAATACGCCCTCCGCTTCAACAGGTGACCAAGTGTTAGTATCTATAAAGGGTTCAAACATACACTGTACAAATGCTTGATTTCAAAATAAAACACCTTCAAACTCTTTCAACTAAAGTTGGCACCTGCATAAAGCGCATTGAAACACAATTGCTCAACACAAAAAATTGCAGTATAAATCGGCAAAGTTTGGATGGTCTCAGTTTCAATCCAATGGGTTCTACTAACAATTTTTATAGGAATTATTTTTATGTAGAATATGTTTGGATCACAAAGAACCTTAGTAATATTCTGAGATGGCAGTTTAAATATATGGAAAAATTAATAAATAGAGGAAAACAGTGAAATTGTACTTTTTGTGTGTATTAAATATTTTTCAATGGGTGCCACTGAAGTTCTCTGATCCTCCATTCCATCTCTTTTCAGACCAGTGAGCTACAGATCTGCAGCTAGTTTTAAACTTGTTAGCTGAAAAACAACTTACTTATATCAAACTTGAAGAGATCATTAAACCAGCCAGTAGAATGACTCAGTCCACCAAACAGGTACAGACAGTTGTCCACGGCCACCAGACTGGCACCAGTACGGGCTGCTGGAGGTTCTCCGTGAAAAGTGACCTTCTCCCATTTATTTTTTGCTGTCAGAAGCAAAAGAAATGGTTAAATTTTAAAATAAAGAGAATTAATTATGGTTTAAAACAGTAATGAAGTGGGGGAGGCTGAAATTGAACCTACATGAGTTAGGTACACTGTGATAAAAATAATTAGGGATGCACTGTATACGAAACAAGTGTCTGTGTTGCTACAAACTGCCAAAAGAATCTTTGTCTATCACTGTGATTATGGTGAATCCCTGGCATTGTGTGAATGTTTACATTTACATAACAATTCCAATATTAATCCCAGCATTTTCCCGCAATAGTTATTGTTCGTTGAACGAAAACTCCTGAGAGTAGTAGACGTCACATTAGCCTGGTTTTTGTCACAAAATTACTGATTATATTGATGCGTCCAAGAGCTTCAGTATAAACTTTACGTTAAAAATGAAAGAGAATTTTGAGAGCAGTGCCAAATTTGAAATTTTATGTTTATTTAAAAGTTTTTTTTTGTTTCGGTATAATAAAGAATCCATTGCATGAATGTCCTGGAAGCATGAAGATTTGTTCAGCCATGAAATATCATATTCCCCTCAGCAGTCTAGACGAACTCCAAAAACGGCGTGAACTCCAAAAAAAAAAGTCTTTGGCTCCGTCATGCATTGCGGCAAAATGGCGTCCGAAGTAAACAAACGATGGATTGTCGTTCACTTTCTCCACAAATACGACCGAATAATGGCTGTATTTAGTAAATTGTGACTGGATTTTATTTTTTGTTGTCAATGAATAAATAATTGCACTTATTAAATTATTTAGTGGTTATTGACTTATTTATCCCTCCGTATTCTTGCATAGTAGTGATTTAGGATATACGACATCAGATTCAATTAAGTCGGTAAGAATTGATTTCTTAACTTAATTTATTGTCCCCTTGATTTAAATTTGATGCCATTCCTACTATAAAGATGCTTAAATTTTACTTCCAAGACACTTAGATCGTATTTATTTTATTTTTAAAAAACGCACAATTTTCGCGGCAGAACAGAGATACGACCAGGTTTGTTTTGAGAAGACTTTTTTACCGTAATTTTAAAAGAATGATTTTTCAAAAGTTCTTTAACTGATAGATTATAATTCAAAAAATGTTTTCAGGATAATATCTGTTCATATGTGATAAGAATTAGGCTAATAGCGATGGTAATAACTCTCAATTCAGATGGATTTTATGACGAAATAATATTATGAATGGGTAAAATTCGGTCAATGTTTAACAGATACAACATATATTATATTATTCAATTTTACATATTTTCCCCTTTTATCATACATATATATTTAATTCCCAAACATATAATTTTCTTTGTAATTGATCTAACTTGAAACGTGAACTTTTTGCAAATAAAATAAAAAATCTAACAAATACGATCTCTTCAGCAACAAAGCAGTGTACGAAATTCCCGACCGCCCGCACGCCCGAGATGTACTAATTCGGGAGCGGACGTATAAACTTTACTCTGCATCAGCCCAGCCATAATTCCCTCAGACAACAAAATATAAACAAAAACTAATCAATTAATCTGTAAAGATATGAAGAACAGCACTATCGTCTTTTAATATGAATTTCCTCTGTTTTCACGCATGATATGATATTTTCTACTTTCCAGATATTTTGTGCATTTTTAAACTTACAGGATTAGACAGCACTTTAAAAAGTTCATTTAATCTTCAATATAGTGCCAAATTCCAACTATTTTATACTTGCTTGAATCTCATAAAATAAGAAAAGTTATTTTCTAATTAAAACATTATATCAGAATATTATTTACGCTAAACTTTAGAGAAATTTGTACCCCGCGATAAAGTGCTTGTCGGGAAATGGTAAAGTAATTTTTCTATGACGTGAGGATTCAATGTATATTGCAAAGCAATTCTGTAAGTTGTAAAGAGATAAATTCTTTGTATTTGAATGTATAAATATGATGTGATTTATTCTTAGTGGGAGGAGGAAAATGATGAACTATCGACAGACCAATCAGGGGCAGATTTTGGCTGGTTTAATGATCTTCATGTCTTTGACACAGGTACTGAAAGTACAAGCCAATGGCATTATGTATTTTGTGATGATATCAAAGAAAATATTTTAGCACATTTTTACATGAAATGTAAAGGTTTAAGGAAGTCCAATCCTCAGGTTTATAGAATTAGCAGTTAAGTAATCAAAAATACTCATAAAAGTATAACTGAATCCACAAAGTGATGTAAATTTATCCACAGTATTTATTTTAAGTTAAAGATTAAAGGTAATCATATATAGGGAACATTGTCGAATCTCCAATATTTTTGTAGAAAAAGCTAATTGAAATATCAGCAATGCATTTTTTTATTGCAAATTGATCAACAAATATATTTTAGGTTAAAAAACGATAGGTATCTAGGCATTTACAGAAATTGTCATGATTTTTATACTTATTTGGTATTTTCTGTCCTCTATTTCCGTCAGGTACTCTACAATACATAGTGAATAAGGCTTTAGCTATCATTGTAAGACACCACAAATCACTTCTTATTTCATATCATGCTAATAAGCAATGGTATCTAAGGCTGGATTCAAGAAAATGTTATTTCTCTAAAACTGTACTAATTTTTCTCCTTATATAGGGTACATATGTCAACTTTTATAAGACCTTTTCTAAGACTTCCAAAAACCTTGAATCTTATATTTAAAGATGAATAAAATGAAAATTGTTGCTTGAAAATTTTTCATTTTCAAGTTTCATTTTGATGCATTTCAAATTAAATGTTAATTTTTTTAGTTATCCTTCCTGGCTGAGGATCGGATATCCTTAAATTTTTTATTCAACAATGGTGCATTGGAGCTCTCTTTTTACCTTATTTCTCAGAGAAATAACTGCCCCAAGAAAAAAACAGTAAAACATTCTTATATGGAAGTGCAAGGGGTGAACAATATATCTGAATAACTATTTTTCAGTTAGCAAAAAGTGGTCACAACCAATGCAGATGAATCTTGGTGTGCCCACAGCCAGAGCTGCACATGTGATGTGTGCTGTAGACAAACAGATTGTCATCTTTGGAGGAAGGGATATAGAAGCCAGACAGAATGATGTGCACATATTTAACACAGGTAAATAGAGAAAATGATGTACTCTTATTTGATACATTCAAATAGACATATTGATGTACACAGGTAAATAGACAGAATGATGTACACGGGTAAATAGACAGAATGATGTACACAGGTAAATAGACAGAATGATGTACACAGGTAAATAGACAGAATGATGTACACATATTTAACACAGGTAAAAAGACTGAATGATGTGCACAGGTATAGACAGAATGATGTACACTTACTGTATACAGGGTTATTTTTGCCCACTGTTATTTTCGCTCTTTTACACTTGTTTACAAATTTGCCCCGTTTAAAATTCGCCCAGTCCCAGTTCCATTTAAGAAATTATTCTGTTTTCTTTGAATTTGCCCCATTTTAAATTCGCCCACTTGGAACAAGGACGAGAGGGGCGAAAATAAAACGAGGACGAAAATTTCCCTGTATACAGTATTTAATACAGGTAAATACACAGAATGATGTACACTTATTTAATACATGCAAATAGACAGAAAGATTTATTTTTTGAATCAATTCTTTCAGAAACAAGAAAGTGGGTCACAGAAATAAAAATAAAAGGACAAAAACCAGAACCGAGGTCATTTCATGCTGGTGTCTCCATTGGAAGCAAACTGGTTGTCGTCGGGGGACGAGGGACAGAGAACCAGCATTTCGCTGATATTCATGTCTTTGACTGTGGTATTTCTTTTATTTTGGCTCAAAAAGATATTTCTTTCAGTATTGAAAGTTTTGATATTTTACTTTAAAAATGTGAAAAAAATCGGTGACATTTGAATTATATTTGATTTTAGAATCCAAAACTTGGACCCAGGTGAAGCAGAGTGGGACCGTTCCTAAGGGTAGAAGCCAGCAATCCCTGGGGGTAGTGGGGGACAAAGTGATAATGTATGGAGGAACAGCTGATTTCTGTCCCGAGATCAATGCATGTCAGAAATTCTTCACAGACACCTACACATTCAATACAGGTAAATCTACATAGACACCTACACATTTAATACAGGTAAATTTACATTGACACCTACACATTTAATACAGGTAAATTTACATTGACAACTACACATTTAATACAGGTAAATCTAAACACACAACTTCACATTACATACAGGTGAATCTACATGACACCTAAATTTTTTGTACAAGTTAATCTACACATTCACCTTCACATGCAATATAGATAAGTCTACAGACATATGTAACCCAGGTAAATTTTCACAGATGCCTTCACATTTAATACAAGTACATCTACACATTAACCTTTACATTTAATTCAGGTAAATCTTCAAAGACACCTAAACACTCAGTTCCTTCACACGTAATACGGGTAAACCTTCACACAGATGATACCTGCTCATATATAATGGTTTACTCTGATACTACATTTTTATATATAATTTAATTTCAGTTTATAAATTGTCATTTGATTGGATGAAAGATTTACGCTTTTTAATAACTGATTCACAGTTTATATGTTATATTATACAACATAGGTGGAAATAAGCTTCATTCCTTAATTAGTAGAATTGAAATAGTAAAGATGATTTAAAGGCATTGTATAAAATAAGACAACTCACTGCCATTGTTTAATCATAAATTTAACAACTTTACTTATCTTATTTCTTTCAGGTGATTTAACCAAAACACAGTTACAAAATGGAAACCATTCGTAGCAAAAATGTATGGTCATTGTTTTTAATGGAAAAAATTTGAAAAAACTGTAGCTATTTTATGGATCATGATTAGTGTTGAGTAATCGGCAAAATTTCATAATCGATTAATCAGTCAAAATCGGAGAAGCTTAATCGATCAATGATCGACTTAATTGGTAATTAAAATTTCAAATACAAAATTCCATTTCTTTATAGCATTTTTCATTTATGGAACAAACTAAAAATAAAATTTTATCAAGTTTATTCTAAAGACTACTTTTTGTTGTACAACGTATAAGTAACAAAGAAACAGAAAAAAATTACATATTTGCTCATAAAAACTAAAAATGTTTGTCATGATATCAGATTCTGCATTCCCTAGCAAGAATAATCTAACTGTGTCTCGGTACGAGCCCTCACCACAGTTACTAACTGTGGTGAGGGCTTGTACTGAGACACAGTGACTGAGTTAGAATACGTCCCATATACATGCAATGTAGCAAATCAGAGCGGATCCGCTCCGAAATGATTTTGAAGAATATTAAAGGATTTGCACTGGAATTAAATTCCAAATTAATCAAAACAAACCTTTTTGAGATTGCTTATGCCTTTTATCCCAAAAAATGATCCATATAAAGATGAAAATCCGATTAATATTTTCAACGTTTTTCTCTTTCTGCCATGTTTACATTCAGAACTCTCTAGATTGTCCGTAGAAAAATGCACTGAGTATGAGTTATTGCCCGTGTTTCTTTTGCTACATTACGAATACATGGAACGAATTCTATGGTTAACATGGTTAAATCGGGTCCGTAGGACACTATCATTTAAACGATAGAACGTTGTATCTATGCATTCCCTGGACATGGGTTAATTCTACTTGATTGTTGTAAACTTTGTCTTCGAACGCCATTTTTGTTGACCTCCTTTCGTTTTACATGTATTGTTAAGGCCATAATAAATAAATTGCTAGATTCTCATCCGAATTTTTTTTTAAATCGAGGCGGGTGGGCGGCTTTTATTTTATATTTTTTATTTTTTCAATCTTGCAGATTTTTTGTTGACCTGGTCAATGGTGTAATTTTATCTGTAATACTCGAATAAAAGTCATAGTAAAGGTTCAATTATCTCTTACTTCACATCATCATCGATGAACCTTGTTCAAAATATATACGCATGGATTACAGCAATTACCATCTTTTCAACTGTCAAAATCATGTCGACTTTCGCGGGATTTAAAACGAAAGTAGAATGGTAGATGAATACCAGTCCCGATCACAATTAAGACGAAGAAAAAACAGAAATAAATCAAATCGATTTGGGGGTATAAAATCGGGGCGGGCGGGGATGAGAATCTAGGAATATTTTTATTACGGCCTAATGCATATGTATTTGTTTTGTTCAAATCGTACAAGTTTTTTTGGGCGAGTTTATTTGGGCGAGAATTGATTATGAAAATCATAATCGATAATCGGAATCCAACACCCAAAAACAATCGACAATCGTTTCATCACTAATCATGATCATTGCCAAAAAAAAAAAAAGAGGATAAAAGTTTTATCCAACATCACATACATGGTAATTTTTGTGAAGTTTGCTGTCAAAATTCAAGCAGTTTGGCAGGAATTGTAAAGTATGTGTTAAAGATTCATAACACAAATTTTCATATCTCCTGCTATATTTTTACATCTTTTTCAAAAAACTTTTCACCAAATTTTGTAGCTTAGCATTAAGCTATTTATAACTATTAATCTGAACACTTCTCATAATAGGCACTGTCAGAGGGGTATATAGACTCTTTTTTGATATTGATACACTCAATTGCACACTTGAAATTCATGGTCCACATGTAATATTCTTTTTGTGGTCTTAAACTTTATGCATTTATTCCTTGTTTTTGTGCATTTTCTGTTTGAAATGATGTATTCACTTGTGTTTTTTATGAAACTTTTCTCCTGTTTTGGAAAAAATGCATAGAATTTCTTATTTTCATCGTGACAGTAGTGTGATATGTACGCCATCACGTGTCAAAACTCTACAGCGAAATACATTTAACTGTTAATAGATCTGCTCCTTATATAAGGGTTGTAGTGGATAGCATCAATGAATGGGAAATACTGCGGACTATGCCTTTTTATGAGTAGTGTTCAGCTTTAAGGACAGATGATACAAACAAAAAATGAATGCCTAAATTGGTATATATTTTCTGGTCTTATATCAATGAAAATGATATAAAAAATAAATTTCTAGAATATAAAGAAATTGTAAACCTTTTATGATGTTCAAAATTCTATCTCTCTGAAGTCATCCTTATTAATCAATACAAATATTTTTCTCTTCAAATCCCATTTTTGTGAGTATATGAATAAAAATTCAAAAACTACGCTGTTAAACTTATTCATTTTACTCATTAAAACATGACTCAAAATATTTTCAACTTTTTTGACAAAAATTTGTATCATCTGTCCTTAATATCACTTCTAAAATAAGAGATACACATACATACATGTATACAATGTATTTCTCCAAAATATTCGAATTTTGGAAGAAAAAAAATTACCATTTACATGTTTTAGATAGCTTATGTCATGTGTGATATAATGTGTACAAGGCTTTGATTACTCAGGTGTATCTTTATGTGTACTAGATAGTATTTTTTAAAAAAAATATTTTCTCCCCCAAATTAATCATGTATTAAATTGAATTCAAATCAAGTGATTATAAAGTTTAAAAGGCTTTGTTTTACATTATGTATTTTTTGCATTGTTAAATAATAGAAAAAATGTGCATGTATTATTATCATTAATTTTCTTTGGGTTTTTATTTTTGTTGCTTTTGTGGTAACAAGAGACCCACAAATTTGTCTTCCTATTTAAAATGTATGTGTATAACATCCAGGATTTGCACTTCAACCACAAAATCCAATTCGAAAGAACCAATATTTTTACCTCAAACCACAAATAATTGACCCCACAAAATATGCACTTTAAGTTTCATCAAAGGTCAACATGCCCAACAGTTTATTTTACAATAGCTCCAAAACTATGTGAGGTATAAAGTCAGAACTTTAAATTTATGGTTTATAAATATATTATTGATTAACAGATAAAAACTTTCACTTGACAACAAATACTTGGAACAAAAAATTTTTTTATAATTTTTTTATTTGAGAAATGCATATATTTTTTAAAAAAACAAAACATTATCAATTCTGTGCTTTTGGTAAAAGCCATCATTGCAGAAACGATAAATATTTATCAATGAAGGGCATGTTGAACTTTGTCCAGTTCGATAGCCTCTGGAATTGTTTTAATTGTTTATTTTGTCTAAATGTTAAGATTTGAAACTGAAAGTACATTGGAAATAGCAGATATTATAGGGTGCTTGTATTTATACAAGACGTACTTTCAAAAACATCCTTTCTGAGACCATTCAGGTCCAACTTGCCCTTCATTGATAAACATGTATTATTTCTGCAATGATGGCTTTCACAAAAAGCACAAAATTGAGCAGGTGCATTTTCTTTACATATGAAGGGCTGCAAATTTAGGCCTATGCTCGGCACTTACGGCCTTGGAGCAGGGAGGGATCTTTAACGTGCCACACCTGCTGTGAAGCAAGGGGGTACTGAGGACCTATTCTAACCCGGATCTCCTCGGGGAAAATGCCTGGAGATTATACTGTTGGATGGGATTGGTATGAACAGACCAGTTATTCTCGAGGCTGATGACCCTAGGAGGATCTCTTCTTTTCTTTCACAGATCCCACCATTTCCAACATCTCAGCTTGTAGCAGAGAAAAAATCCAGATTCAGTGAGAAAATTTAGCATCTCTTCTCCCTAGTCCATCACACCTTCCAGATACCCAACATATTGTCCCCCCGATGGTTCTGGAAAAGCGTCTCTGATACGCCATACACAACAGCTAGGTATGACCTTTCTGTTGCCTGCCACAGGTCTGCCATGGACCCACATGATGAACTCTCTGTAGGCTGCATACCTCCGAGATCTATTGATGTTGTCATCTCTCGGCTCAGCCAATCATTGTAGTACCGCATGGCAACTTCAAGAACAAGTTCATCAAGAACCACTGTGTAGAAATCCTGAAAATATATATAGATCTATGTTAACATACAATTTGCTTTGATTTTTGAATTTCCCTGCCAGGTTCAAATGCAGTATAATTCTAAAAAAAAAATGCATGCTAACTGGTAGCCTTGACTGACAATTCTGCTTTGTTTTGCCACAGGACACTTTTTCTCTGTCAGTGGGCATCTCCCTGCAGTAAGTGCAGATGCACAAGCTTGGTGCAGCCTGCTCTCAGAGCCTGGTTGTTCTGGTCCACCTCCCTCAAGTGATTATAAAAAGATATTTATTTTGCAAATATGATTTCAAAATCTTCAAATAAGAGCATTTAATATTTTTAGAGAGGAGAGTGAAATATCTGGAATTGTGGATATTGATTCTGTTGGTGCCACAAGTAGTTGTAGGAAAATTTCATGTCGCCCATTTTCAAGCAGTTTCTTGGATCCTTTTGAGTGAGTGAATTGAATGAAGCAAATGAAATTATTTTTCAATAAATTAGAATGAACTTTCATTGCATATCATTTATTTCAGTCTCAATGTGTATTTATCCGAGGTGCAAGATGACATAGATGATGCAGTGGATGATGACTATGAACCAAGTTTTCACCTTTCACTGAGGTGAGCCTGCAGTTTCCCAATACAGATAATTGATTAAAAATATCAAAAAATTTTCAGTTTTTTTTTTTTGCAAAAATTATTAATGCAATGGGTTTCATTAAATGTATGACTTGCTATATCTCTAGACTGGATCATGGCATCAAAATGTTTAAAAGCTACCCATATATAGAGGATCTCATGAGAAAATGCCTGGATTGTGTACTGTTTAACGTCCCTCTCCAGAATATTTCACTGATATCAAATATTGTTCAATAATCATAAATTGGGTACGGTGCAAGAAACTCAAGTAACCTTGATTAACAGAATGACACAGATTTCAATGATCTAATTTCTATTTCTTATCATGTTTAAAATATTGTACATACATCTCTAAGAGACTTACAGTGTAGGGATTAATTATAACAAATAATACATCATTATACAAATATGGACTCAATGTAGGTCAATATGCATTTATAATGACCCAGGATGACAGATATTGACCGAAGATACATGTAGTATATCGACCGAGGGCGCTAGCCCGAGGTCGATATACTTCATGTATCTGAGGTCAATATCTGTCATCCTGGGTCATTATAAATGCATATTGACCGTGCATTGAGTACATATTTATTATATTATATAAATAATTATTTCCCAAATTTATTTGTGCAAGGTATATCATCCTATTATTTACAGAGATCGTATTAACCATAAATAAGTTGAATGTAAATGTTTCAGAATTCATCGAATATTAATCAGAGGAAATTGTTTCGGCAATAAATTTCCCATATCATAATAATGACGCAAGATATCTATCTACAAAGAACAAAGAGTACCCCCTCCCCCAGATTGATAATCGCTCTCGTTTACACTTGCAGACAAAATGCACTGACAAAATATAAATACATATGTCTTCTAAGAATAGATACAATCTTACATGGCATGCTTGTCCATATTTTCTTTAGTCTCCGTAATCGCATAAACAGCGTAAAAACTCTGCTCGCCGGGAGGAAAGGTCGAACTCAACCATGGAATGGTATGTGCTAATTATTCCCGAAAAATATTCACAAATTTCCTAGTAAATGTTTTGTATTATCAGTCTCAGAGTTCTTTACTATATGTTTTAAATTTTCCTCACCTACAACTTGCGAACTTCCATGTTTGTCTAAAGCGAAAGTGAAAACGAGGCAGCTCGTGCGAGTCATTATTCGCTTTCAGTGGTCGTTATTAAAAAATAAGTACTTCGTATTGACCAATCAGATTACCGGATTTCACAAAGTTATATAATATTATGATATAATTCTAAACTGGCTGTGTTAGAGCTTAACAAATATTGACCTGCAGCTTTAAATTGTTTATTGCATATTTTATGAAATAATGGAAATGCTACAGTCTAAAAAAAAATTTATTTAAAAAATTTTTTTTTTTAGAATATAAAATTCTACGTGAGACATGACTGCAATTTGTTGCAAATATATAAAATTTAAATGTAAATTTTTTTTTCAATGAACACATGTATAATTAGTTTTAATTATATCATACAATACTAATTTAGTTTTCATTCATAACTAAAACATCAATTCGTTTTAATCACATTCCACCAATTGAAAGATCTTTATCTGGACTACAGCCATCAAGAACTCTTAATTAACACAAGCAACTATGAGGCCATTTCTTTTTGCCCAACTCCCAAGAGATAAATTAATTAAGATAACAGCTGCATGATCAGATCTAGAGATGCTCTTAGACTACCAGTTAGCTCCTGCTAATAAACTCATTCATTTCTCTCTAATTTGACATGCAAATTTCTGTTATCAAAATTCTTCTTGACCAGTGCTTGATAATAATGTCCATATGACAAACTGAATTCCTCTAAAAACATAACATTTGTTACAGATTGCTGTAAAGTATATGATGAAAAAATAAGTTTTTACTTAATTTAACATTTTTTAAAAAAAAAGGATACAACTATATTTTTAGGATTATGAAATGTTAAATTTTTTTTAAAGACTTATTTAAAAAAAAAAATTCACTTAAATTAAAGGTCACAGTGACCTCAAAATAGGCGGCAACACAGCTTCTACCTTAGATGTATATTTTTGCCAAGTTTGAAAGCTCTAGGTCCAATAGTTTTCTAGTCATAATCTGGACAGGATTTTTTTTTCCATATTTGGCTATAGCATCTTTATTAAAGGTCAGGGTGACCTACTTTTTGTGCGCGACACACTTTCTACCCAAGAAGTATCAGTTGACAAAGTTTGATAATCCTAGGCCTAATAGTATTCAAGTTATGAGCCAGACATGAATGGACAGACGGACGGACATGAAGCCTATAACATAATACATGTACGTCCCGTCTTAAGATGGACATATAAAGTTATAAATGATAATGATACTGAATAGATGTTGAAAGATTCATGACATTGTCAAAAGGGTTCTAGATTTATTTTTGGAACCATTTCCTCTAAGTTTACTTACCGGCCCCTGAGAGTAGGTTCTTTTTTATTTTCTAGGTTTCCTATCTCTTAATTGTTTCAATCTGTAATTTTCATTGGCCAATTTTGCACCACATTTTCTTGCATTAGAGGCACCTGCCTATTATGGCAATTGATGCAAATGATTGATTTTTTTTGGATAAAAAATGTAATGAAATCATGAAAGGATATGCTTATCTGCAAAAGATCTGCATATTAAAAGAAATATGTATTTAATATGACAGCTCAATGCTATCAATTTTAATTAAGAGGGCCACATCTCCAATTCGTTTGCCTAATTCCCAAGAGATTTGAATTAAACCTGCTTAGTCTGAGAGGTTGGAAATAATGATGAAGCAGTCTCTTAGGGATTCGAATTATTTCTTTGATGTTTCAGACATCCATATTCTTTCAAAATTTTACATCAAATAAAGAAAACTAATCACATGGAAATGAATACAATTTACATACATACACAAACATATTTATATTTATTTATACTTGAAATATTTCATTGAGCTGGAGAGAAAAAAACATCAAAGAAAAAAAAATACAGTCCTTGGAATAAAAAACAAAAAGAAATAAAGTTATTTGATTATCTAATTTATTAAAAGTAAATACCGGTATAACACAATGAATTACAAAAAAATATTGATCTTAAAGGTTTTTATGAAGTCCATAAAGTTGACTAAAAAAAATCCAATGATATTTCTTTGCTTGATTAATCTACTGTACAGTATCTTCCCAACAAATACTTTCTTTTTCAATACTTTTCACAAATTAAAGTTCCGTATTCTGAGTTGGAGGAATGCATGGCATCCGGACTGGATGGAATCTCCTGACTTTCCTCAGCGATTTCAAAAGGCTCACTATAAGAGGACAAGTCTAGCTGCATCCTTTCTATCTTCTTTTTCAAGCACTCATTTTCTTTTTTCACGAAGTCATAGTTCTTCTTCATTTGATATTTTGCGTTACACAGGTCGGCAACTCTTCTCCTAAGAACCGACTGTTCTTTTTCCATGGCCTCTGCTATCTGTTCAATCTCCTCAGTAACCTGAAGTGAATCTTTCAGGGCTGCTTCTTTGCTGTAATTCCCAACACCTGCTTGAAGTCTTGCGAATATGCCACTTATTTTGAGCGTAGATGACTTTATGCTTTTAGCATCCATATTGACTCCTAAGAAAAGAAAATTATAGTACTATTATATGATCCTTGTAACCAACAACAACAACAAGTAAATTCTATCTCTTTCATGCAAACTTATAATCATTTATACATGTATTGAATTCTTCAATAAATTCATAAAAATGAGTACATTTATTATTCCTTTGTAACCTTAGCTCATTTTTTTATATACATCTTTACCTCAGTCAAAATACAATTTACAATACTTAAATTCCTGGAATTTTTTTTTCTATAATTTAAGGAGCATGTGTGAATTTGAATGTTTTTTTTTTATTATTATTAAAGTTATGTTATGTTCACCTTTATCAGAGGTAATTTATTTTACAGAAATTAATGAACATTAATCTTACAATATTTTGATTTTGCATTCTTATTCATGCAGAATGTACAAATGTCAGTAGTTGTAATAAGAAATCAAAATGAAAAAATCTTGTTGATTTAATTAAAGTTATGCACTTAAATAATACAACAACTTCTGTCTTACAGTTTGGCTAAATCACAAACCTTTCTTTACACTTAATGATAGAATTGCTGATTCCAAAAATTTCGCAGTTATATCGGTACATGTTTCACAAATGCGTAATACATTCAATAATTTTTTTAATTGTATTTCAATATACCAAAATATCCATATTTTATCCCAGCCCTAGCCATACCTTATTTTTAACCTTTTTGTAAAATACAGTGAAGTCTCATTTATCCAGACACTTTGGTTCCGAGTCAATTTTTCCGGATATTGAAGCGTCCGGATACCTGAATTACCAGTTAAATTAGACAAAATAACTTTTAAAAAATTCTGTTCCGATGAAAAATCGTCCAGAAACTGAAGCTTCCGGGTATCTGCTGCCCAGATATCTGAAGGTCCACTGTATTCTACATGCAATAGTAGTAATAACTAAGAATTATCCAACATCCTACCTTCAGTTTCTTGTTTTATATAATCCTACAGGTCTACAGCAGATAAGCTTCTTCTTCGATATGCAGTCACAGAAGAGAATACTAGTAACACGATATTTCTTTAAAGTTTATAATAGTTTCTCTGTAAAATCATATGGATCCCAAAGCATGTATATATCATATAGCTGGACTTTAAATGACCATACTGATCTCCTAACATTCTTTCAAGTTTGATACATAAATACTTAGATAACATCTTAATTGACATGCATCAGCTGGAGAACTGAGACTGAAGCAGCTCTATGTCTTGTGTGATAATAATCTGTCAATGTCTTTATAGCAGTACCAACTTGATTCAAAGAAAACTAATGTAAATTTATCTTAACTTTATGAAGTCACTAATTTGATCAGATTTTAGAAAAAGACCATGCAGTTTGCTTTAATGAAAATTTATGTACCTTTATAAGATTTATAATGAAGAGATATTTACCCAGCATACATGTATTATTTATTTTTAAATAATTTAACCAAAACGGGGGAAAAAATTATAATACATTACTAGCACAGCATATAATTTCTATTACACATAACTGAGTCTTCTATAGAGTGTAAACAACATATTTTAAAAAATCGGCATTGTTTAAAAAGCTTTTAATTAAAGTTATTTTTACAGATAAATATAATGTGCTTGCATTCACCTGACCTCAAGCCAATTTAACTTTAACACATCATTCTGAACCAAATTCATATAGTTACATCACATAATTTTTAATTAATTTGTTTTTTAATCAAATAAATTAAAACAGCGACTATCATTAAAGTAAATTATAGGTTTTACTCACCATGTCATTCTAACTTTATCCTCTTTTTTTCATTTCTTCCCATTTGTCCTTTTTGCTCATCTAAACACTTCTTTGCTTTGTTTCAACATAATCCAAGTGTGTGTATAAATACATGTAACAGGTGTGAAATTCCCCAAACTTTCTTCATCAAGGAGCCATCATCAAACCATTTGGGAATCATGGTGTTTTCTCTCCAAAATTTCATCATTATTTCTTGCTCCTATGGGTATCTTGAACATTAATACAGGGTGCATGTATTGACATGTAAAAACTATTTTTCCAAGTGCAAGATTGTATTTGTTGTTGCTGATGAGAAATTCTTCATTTTCTTTGCATGAGCTTAATTAATTAAAAGACAAATCATTTTCAGAGCCTTCTTGTCTTTAAATTCATTGCATTGTTTTTATTACATTGAAAAAATGAATCTGAAGTATCTGTCTTTGTGATAAAATACACTGCAAATTGACTATTGAAAAAAATATATACACTGTTATATAAAAAATTAAATTTATCTTACAAACTTTCACATTCTTTTTTAAAATAAAAGGCTGGTAAATAATTGTTTGACAGGCAATAAATTACAATTAAGAGAATTAAAGAAGAGATATCTTCCCTTCTTTTGTCAAATTCCCAGGAGATCTAAGTAGCACGTCATGTTTGATAGAGATGCCTCAACAACTTCCCACACCAAACTCATTAATTAATCTTTAACTGGATACATGTCCACTCATATCTCTCAAAGGACAAATGGATAGATTTTCCACTATTTACTGTGTAATGTAAACACTAATTTTATTACTTGATGTTTTTTCAAGATGCAATAATCAAAATTTGGCAAATTCCTCTCTGGAGCATTTGTATTTAATAACACCTTCAAATTGCTACCATGATAAAAAAAATAATCAACGATACAAAGCAACATACTACAGGATACATGCAAACGCCATAAATACATTTTTTTAAAACTTACCATTAACATATTGTAAACTTGTATCCCAGGTACCTCAGTTCAAGCTTTATATTTCACTCATTCTTTTATTTTAGATGACGCCGAGAAAACGACTCTTTAGTTCTCTGCAGAGAAGTTATTCTACCTTTGATGTATCATCGGTAAGTAACTTTTCTAACCAAAAGAAGAAAGACGCTTGTAAAGCGTCAGGGTATGTAGTAGTTGGTATGTCCGTTTGTCTATTACGCTTTGGGGTACCCCTTTCTTATTTAAGATATTCATGTTGTATTTATAATTAATTTTTTTTGGTTTTGTTTAAATTTTGAGAACACTATTCCGTGGGAGATTTTTGATGCAAAACGGATTTCGGAGTTAGAAAGATGAAGATTACATGTTACCAACAAATTCAGCCGAGGACAGAAAATTCATAATCCTAAAGTGTTAGGTGAAAGGAAGAACCAAGAGCAGGGAACCTCGGAAAACAAAAAAGTTTGGGAAAAGTGAAATGTTTTAGTTGTGGAAACTTTGGACATTATGCAAACCAAGACCCAGAGAAAGGGAATCTAGCGCCGTTTTTCGTGATAGGAGCAAAATTGGGTTTACATTGTTTTCCAGGGAAGTGGATGATGTGGAAATGTCAATGGTCAAGGACACTGGAGCATCCATGGCGCTATTACGGGAGAATGTTGTTGATCCAAAATGTGTTTTACATTGACAAATTACTTCCTTGGTTACAGCTATTGGACAGCCATTTGAGGCTCTTAGCAGTGGTTTACCTGGAAACACCAATGTTTAAGGACAGACGAGACGTTCCTTAATAATAGATAAATTTTTCTAAGAGTTTGTCATTGAAGTATTGCTACTTAAACATGTTTACTCACAAAAAATTGAGGTACCTTACCAGGCATTTCTGCAAGATACCAGGGGTAGTTTTTCTTATATAATCCTTTGGGGATGAAAATTAATTTTTCAATTTGAAATGTTTAAGTGTTTGGATGTTTTAAAAACGTTTAGAAACTGGTTTAGAAATCAGAATGTTCTTAAAATTTTGAATATTTTTCATACATTACGAAGATATACAAAACAAATTTTGAGGAACGTCTCGTCTGACCTTAAAGGACATGTTTAGGTAGGTTTAGTACCTGATCTAGTACAAAATGAAGAATAAAATAAATTAAGTGTCAAAAATCGCATGAATAAATGTGAATTTCATTGGAAAAAGTGAGCGTGGTGGATGAAAATAAACTATCGAACAAGATCCAACACTCAAAAATTGTAGACGTTGTTTGGTCCTTTCAGTTCCTAAATGTCTAGCTATTGGTTGATCATGTGCCATCACTGCTTTTCTTAACGATACTGGAAGTACAACTTGTGTTCCCGAAAGGTTCTTTTTCTTGGCAGTCCATTTCCGTTTCAATATGTCATTTTCCCAGTAGAATGCTTTATGTTCTGTCTCTGTTTGCGACACATTTTTGAATGCTTTATCCCATTTTTGTATCATTTTATTGGCCTGGATTGATCCAAGATGTGTTCGACTACTGCGCTGAATGTGACACTTGTCAAAAAGAAGTGCGGAAAGAGCACCTATGTTCAAGACACCTATCATATCTGATCCTTTTTCGAAGATCGCAATGGACATCGTCTGCCACCTCAATAGGACACCTCTTTGTAACACATCCATTCTGACTGTCATTAACCTTTTGCTTTACCGAGTTTACCAAATTAAATTTTGTTCCTCTGATAAACCTTGGGGGTAGGGAGGGGCCACAATGGGGTATCATATTTTACAAAGGAATATGTTTGAAACGAGATTAGAATTAGAATGTTTCCAAGTCAAAAGGGGTATGATTTTGTTAACAATAGTGCGATCGTACCCAAAACAGAACTTTTCCTAAATATTTATCTGAAAAATCTGTATACTAAATGTCATTTCAGTATGTGCAACCTCTCTGAAGAAAATGAACGGAAACTGCAAATAATTGGATTTTTAGCTCTACTGGTCAGACCAGAAGAGCTTATGCGATAGTAATGCGTCCGGCGTCCGTCTGTCTGTCTGTCTATCTGTCCGTCTGTCTGTAAACAATTTTTCAAAATGCTACTCCTCCTACAGTTTTGGTCTAATATCAGATATAACTTGGCACACAAGTAGACTACACTAAGATACATAATTCTGTGTATCGGTTTTTGATTTCGATGAACGGTGTTGCCGTGGTTACTAAAAATAGAAATTTCTGTGAAATTCTTTCAAAATGCTACTCCTCCTACAGTTTTGGTCTGATTTCAGTATAACTTGGCACACAAGTAGAATACACTAAGATACATAATTCTGTGTATCGAATTTTAATTTTGATGAACGGTGTTGCCGTGGTTACTAAAAATAGAAATGTCTGTAAAATTGTTTCAAAATGCTACTCCTCCTACAGTTTTGGTCTGATTTCAGTATAACTTGGCACACAAGTAGACTACACTAAGAACATAAAGAGACTTTATCAACGATCATTATTCTATTTAATGCTGTTTATAAAGTTTCAAATCCCAGCTGCTTAAGTACTTTCTCTTCCTTTGCTATAAGTTCAAACCAGTAGAGCTTCAGTCTCGACAGAGACTTCTGGGTTTAAGTTCAAGGGGCATATCTCTGTCAAAAATGGCGCTATCATACCCAAAACAGAACTTGACGTAGATATTTATCTGATATACCTGGATATTAAATTTTATTTCAGTATGCGCAACGGTTATAAAGAAAATGAACGGAAACTAAATTGACCGACATACCAACCGACAGACAGCAGCAAAGCAATATGCTCTCCCTTCTTCAAAAAGGTGGGGTGGGGGAATAAAAGTCTTCTAAAATGTACTACTCAAGAACAGCTAAACCATTTATTATATTAATATGAAAGCATCCTCAGGTAGTTTGAATTCAAGCTGTGTGTGTTTTTTAAAACGTCAAACATGGTTTAGAGAAGCTATCTTGAAATTGATTAAACAATATACTGAAAATGGGGAGCTTTTTATAAAACCTGGTAATAAAAAGAACATTGCTGAAAAAAAGTCCAAAGGTGATCAATCTTTCAGCGGTTAACAGTATGAGCAGAAAGGTAAGAACGATATAGAGATATTACAGATCATAACAATAAATCACGCAATGATCACACGGAATGTCCATTTTACATAGAACTCAATGAGGTTCATGGATATCGTCCATATGTGAGACCCGTATGTCTTAAAGGATATATGCCTATGCCTTTGTATGGTAGTGACCAAAATAATAATGAAAAGTTCCATTTTGATCAAAACAACTTTCTGCACTCTTTCAAATAGCGTAGATTTAATTGGTGTTTTATCACCAAGGCTTCCGTTTTGAGGCCTCTTACACAATCGCAACTTCTCGGGCCTGTCCGACTAGCGGAAAAATGACCTCGAATGTATATGGTAGCCGCCATAACAACCCTCCTCTTTCACGATCTTGGAAATAAATGCATGGATACCTTTTATCTGTGGAATATGGAGTTTAACTTTATTCAATGTAATGATATTACCTAAAATATACCATAGAAGGGACATCTAACTCCATCTATCCTATATTTGAAAAAACAGGAAATGTATAAATTTTTAACATCTGGTGATGTTAAAGGGTTTTTTTCCGACCTCTGACGGAAAGGGCAGAGATGATGCGATTGGCCTCTGACAGTAAGATGATCCCGTCAAAAAATGAAATCAAATGATGATTGATTTGGTTTTAGAAAATTTGAAATAGTACAAAATGGATGGACTAATTAAAGAGTCGTACTTGTATATTAATTAGTTATATAACAGTCACCCCTGTTGACACCTTTGAACCTAATGGATATTTGATAATAGCGAAGCAACTAAGAATGACCTACCTAATACATATTCACTTCTCACGAAGTTAACTCGGGTCTTGAATTATTCATACTTCTATCACACAATGTAATGAACGCTGAACAATTATATGCTGTAAACAAATTAAATTTTACACATTATAACAGGATTCTAATATATACAGCATCAGCGCGAATCAGACACATACTTTGACATTAACTAGTATGTATTAATAAGTGTTTAGGTCGCTGCGTAAATAGGTCGTACGAAAATTGCCCACAAAAAATCCAACAGAAATAAAACGCAGGGAGAGAATTTTCTCAACTCTCTGATTTTAACAAAAAATAAATAATAAATCCTATCAACATCTTAATTTCCGAGTACTATACTGTTACATTCGATACACTGGTTTTCCTTATTCATTTAATAAATTCCCCCTTGGTGCCCCTTTCATACTATTGCGAAATGTCAAAGGCTGCCGGAGAGAAAGATTATGAAAATATTCTCTCCATTGTTCACGGTATTGTTAGGTCGCAAAAACGGACTTGGTGGTTGTAATCATGTTTGAATTATACTGATCTCTCTAGAACACAAGCTTCATATCAGGAAATCCTTAACTGCATGAAAAAATTTCTTTATGCAATAATAGTTGACAGCTTAAAAATTTAAAGTTTTATCTGATAGTTTGTACCCCAAGATATTATTCGGCGTGCTCATGCCCCTCCGCATCTTCGGGAAGTAATCTTAGCCTACCGTAAGTTGACATTAACCCAGAATGTCCAACTCCTGGAGGTCGGGGGGAATTGACATTCTGGGGTCTGGCACACTCAGGCCTCGCCTATACTAAACGTTACCATCTCCGCCCATAAGTGTTTGGACTGAATAGATATAGGCCGGTCACGTCACTGGTACTCCTGCAGGGACAGGGCAAGCTTCCATAGAAACAAGGACTGGAGGCCTCCCCAAAGGAAGGTCATATGTGACTGTAGGACACATGTCAAGAGATGGAAATAAAGGCTGACAATAACTTGTCCGCAGATGAAAGAGGTTGTGGCGTCACTGGATTATCCACAGTTTGACAAGTCCTGCCATAATAGATGCTGGACCCTGGGTTAATATATTTTTAATTAGACCTGAAAACACTTAAGCATTTGCAGAAGAAATTTTACAGAGATGATCTGGTGAAGAACAGCATGACAATACTCTTTGACTTTCCTCAGACCATTTAAAAATTGGCATACTTCTTTATTAGGTTGTTTAGGGTTACTGCAATTTCAGAGAATCGTGGAATAAATCTGCGATAATAACTGCACATGCTTAGGAAACTACAAGACGTCTCGTACACTAGAGGGTGTTATTAAACTTTGATTGAAATTTATCTTGCATGGGTCAGGTGAAACGCCATCTGAAGATAATGGTGGAACCGAAATATCTAGTTGATTTTTTTAAGAAAGAACATTTCTTTATTTCAATTTCAATTTCAACCCATGCTGTCTTAGCCTATCAATTATTTGCTGAATATGCATATAATGTAGTTCTAGAGTTTCAGAATGTATCAAAAAATCGTCGAGATATGCCAATGAAAAGTTTTCTGATCCTTCCAGGACTATACCCATCAACTCCTGAAGAACTTGTGGTGTAGTGCGCTAACCAAATGGCATGACATTAAATTCAAACAAACCTCGGTGGCAAGTAAATGCGGTCTTCTCTTCGTCTTTTTCTTGTACAAGGACTTGCCAATACCCAGATTTAAGTTCAAGTGTAGTAAAATACCTAGATCCCCACAATAATGCAAGACTATCATCAATCAGAGGAAGAGGGTACGAATTAAATTTTCTTACTTAGTTCAGTTGTCCAAAATCAACACAAAATCTGTTTGACAGTCCATCAACATCAACAATTGAAAAACTCCATTGGGAATACGAACGCTTGCTGATCTTAGCTTCTAGCATACCGTCGATGGGGTTTTTAACAATTTTCCTATTGTTAAGAGGTTTCAAGTATATTTTACCACAATTACAAAACAATAACAGAGTGTGCAATAACAGAGCTACCGAAATCTGCATAGCTTCACTATTCATACAGATGATATTGCTCTCTTGGATCTGAGAAAAGAGAACAGAATTAACATTAGCCACCCGGGGTCCCAAATGTCCCTGATTTAAAGTCCCATTATTATAGGGACTTAACTGTTTTTTTTTTTCTGAATACGCTTTATCTCTGGACCACGTAGAAGGGGGCTCCGGAACTTTGAAGTCGCAAGGGTTATATTCGAACAACTTTCTATGGACGTTTTACTCATGAATTAATAATAATGGTGAAAATAAAAATCATTAATAGACTTCAATTGTTTGTATAAATAACTCTTTCTTTAAACAAAGAAAAATTAAAAATTATATCTATAAAATGTATTTTATATATATTTTATATATAAAGATATATGTAAAACTTGCTTAAACTACATGTTTGTCTTCTCGGATCCTGACCCCTACCAGTCTTTGATTCCTCCCAATCGGTCTTGGTTTCCTTCTTGAATTCAGCTGTCTCCGTTTGTGAGCAGAAAGAGGGATAATGATCACATATCACATCGTTATCACAGAGATTAATTTTTACTGTGAAAATAAAAATGTAAAAAAGATAAACATAAGCTAGAAAAAACTCAGTCCATCATTCAACGAGTTGTCCATTTCTGGAGACGTCAACAAAATCACAAAGAACTCCGAAAATTCTTTAGGAAATTCTGAATAAACTGAATCCTGGGTTGGAAAAGAAAGGCCATGAATTATTATTTTTTGGGGTTCAGATTTAGGGCAACCCTTAATGGAGAGATCTTAAAACGTGGTAAGGATGGTTGTGTTAAAAGACCCTAAATTCTTTGCCTTCTTACAATTTATTTGGAGAACTAAATCCACCCGAAGCTGCCTTTAACCCTTATATGATAACGTCTTCCGCATGTTATTAGCCTTAGTAATTTAGAGAACAGGATCAACTTATTACTGATACCCCGGCGATATTTCTGCATGGACTGGTCGTCAGCGGGGGTACAGAGCAGATGAACAGCATCTGACCCAAGGTAATATAAGTTTTCCCAGAAACCACTATGTCCTAAATATTTAATACCGCATAGGGGGCCTCTCATCTGTTTCACATGTAAATTGGTTCAACAACAATGGTATTGAAATCTCTGCAAGATGCGAATTGCATACGAGGAATTAACTGTCCTATAATTATTAATGTCACTCCCACTTTATCATGAAGATATTGTGCAACGGAAAATAAAACCCTCTGTATGTTGTATACTTCTTTGTGCAGTCAACTTCTGGACAATAAAATAATACCAGTTCAGGCTCTTCAACATTTTCTCTCAGCGTTATTTTCATGATCAGAAATTTCTAAAACATCAGCATTTTTCTTGGATTTAGTTTTGATTTCTCCCTCCTTTGATTTCCCCCCCGTGGGGATCCGGGTTAGAATAGGTCCTCAGTACCCCTTGCTTGTCGTAAAAGGCGATTAAATGGGGCGGTCCTTCGGATGAGACCGTATAAACCGAGGCCCCGTGTCACAGCAGGTGTGGCACGATAAAGATCCCTCCCTGCTCAAAGGCCCTGAGTGCCGAGCATAGAAAAGGGGGGGGGGGGGGTAAACAATGGGATTAATGTTTGGAGAACAACGGCGCTAGGTTAGGATGAACTCTGGTTGACCTTAAGGAAACAATACCGTAATCCAGAAAAATAGAGCCAGGTCAGGGACGACCGCTTGTTCATCTGGAGACGACATTACTGTGTTCCGATTCATTGATCCGTGTGACTGATTCATTGATCCGTGTGTATTAAGCTATAGATTATATTAACCGTCTAATGAAGAATATTTAAATACCTGAAAACATCTCTGTGACCGTCACAATAAAAGGTTGGAAAGCGAGGGGGAGAACCATGAAGCAATGTCATGAATTATCTCTATGAAACCTAGGGTGGACGTCTCGCTGACCTAAAGTTTATTGTTTGCAATGAGTACGACAAAGTGTTAAGTAGTATAAGGGGTTTAGATAGGGGTTCAACAGAGTGAACTTTTGTCCCAGGGAGATAGCTGGTTCAAGGGAATGCAAGATGTATGCCTTGAGATATATAGGCATTCTAAACCTGGCAGCGATTCATATCTTCATTATAACGTCATCGCCTCACTGGTTGCTAAAATTTGACATTTTAAAAACACATCTTATCGGCAGCGGAGAAAGCAAAACAAATGTGAAAAGTTTTAAACAAGTTTATTCAAGTAAGATACAAAGTCAATTCTTCTTTTGGAGTTTCAGGGCCCTCTTGGTTTCTCCCGCCTGTTTCCGCTTCTTAGGCTGAACGGCAGGTATACTCTTCAAAAAAAGAAACGCATAATAGGAACAATGCCCTGAAAATTTTTGAAAGTTTTGTCATACCTTTTATTTTTGTATGAATACGATGTATTCGAGTGAAATGAATGATTTTTTCATGCAATTGTTAACTTTACAGCTATTCTACAAGTCTCACAGACAAAAAGACCTGATTTTGCAAAATTTTCACCAAAATTTTTATCTCAATTTTCATTTGTTGAATTACGATGCAATTCCTTCAGGTACAAAGGGGCTATCAAAAGCGGGGGTTCTCGATATTTTGAATCTGGTTTTATCTGAAAAATGACGGTTCCTTAAATTGCTGCATATGAATGTTGCGTGGCACAAAAAGGAAAATGGGCGACTGGAAGCAGGGGTACCGCAATCTACAGTTGCAAGAGGTTTTAATGTTACATGTAGACCATATCTAACCTAAAAAACAAAAACCATTAACATCGAGCATCCAATGTTCGCAAAAAATATGGTAGACTACGTGTGACATCAGCAGCACAGCATCACTTCCGAGGATTACGCAAATTGCATGAATGTAATGCAAGGACGTCATCTAAAGCATTAGCTATCCCTGAATTGCGCAGATCATCTAACAAGACCATTTTCAGTTGACTACGAATTATTGCAAAAGGATTATTCATGCCGTTGTTCCGACCCCACAGCACCCCAAATATTGACTTCAAAGATCTCAGATGAATAGAGTATGACCATAGCATCACTGCTGAACATTTTGGTTAACCTACTAGTCCAGAATGTTTATCTAAAAGCCTCTTACAAGTTTAAGAGTGCTAATGCTTTTTAATGAAGGTTAGATAGATAACTGCCTCCAGGACGTTAAAAAAGTTGGTGGTGGTAGTGTAATGATATGGAAAATAGTATTATAAGAAAGTAAGATTGATTTGGTTCGAATTCAATGGACTTTGATGGAAAAAGGTTCTCTAACCATGTTCTACCTACACATACCCATTCAATTTTGCAGCATCCTAGAGCCGTATTGTAATCTCACAATACACAGCCACATATGGATCGTTTGACACACCTATTCTTGCAAAGAAACAACAACTTGTTTCAGTCACAGCCATCTAAATCGATAGATTTAATCCAAATTAAGCAGCATTGGACAAAATGGATTTACATGATTTGCCAAAGATAATCGCATCCCCAGACTCTGCAACAGCTGACTAAAGTTCTACATTTGGAGTGGGAGAGTATTCCTATGCAGTTTTTAGGTCACCTGAGTAAACTCAGGTGACCTATTGCTATCCGTTTTCGTCTGTCGTCGTTCGTCGTTCGTCGTGCGTCGTGCATTAACATTTGAACATTTGCAGCTTCTTCTCTGAAACTGCTGAACCAATTTCAACCAATTTTGGCATATAGCATCTATGGTTGAAGGGGAACAAAAATTGTGAATTTCATGGTCCCTGCCCCCCTGGGGCCTGGGGGGTGGGGCCAAAACCATTAAAATCAGTGCAATCTTTAAAAATCTTCTTCTTTACTCCTGGACATCAAGCAGTCAAACTGTTTGTATGATTGTAATCAGCATTGAGTCCTCTACCAAAATTGTGAAATTCATGGCCCTAGGGTCAGGGGTTCTTGTGCTAGGGCGGGGCTAAATAGATAATATAGTGAAAATGCATTATTTCTTTGAAGTTTTTTTTTTGGTGTACTTTGGCATTAAATAACATATAACCAAGTGCCCAGTTAAGTTGAATATGGTTGCCTCTTCCAAAATTGTGAAATTCATCATCACCCCTGGGCTCAGGGGTCTGTTTGGAGTATGGGGCTAAGTTGGTTGTAATGTAAAATGCATAATAACTTAAAAGATCTTCTGATGGACTCCAAATCACATGCAACTGATGCAAAAAAAGTTTGTGTCAACTTTATGTTTTAAACAATGTATTAATAAATTAATGTGCATGAGAAAAGAGAAATTTTAAATTGTTTTGTATTGCAAAACAAAAAAATTTATTTTAGATATATATCCGGGAATATAGTTGCCTACTGTACACGCTTCAATATTTACGCATGCGCACTCGACTGTTTGTTTGGTTTGGAGTGTAAGACGCCATTTTGGACCAGAGTACACACCAAGAAAGAAAGAATCTTCGTTTTATTTTAGGTCTAAGGTTTTACATAGCGAACGGTGGGTATGAATGTTGACATTTATGAGTTTAAACGGTTTACGGAATATAACTTGGTTTTACGAATACATCGTGTAATCTGAGGTTGTATTGGCGTATTACTTCTCCCGCGTTGTACAAAGGCGACATGATCACATCGTACGATGAAAGTTTGTTCTAGCGTTTTAAATGTTGTCGCCTGCAGCTGCATTATATATGTATTAATAAAATATATTTATTAGGTGTTTAATATGCTGTTTTTTTTTTTCTATATGTATGGAAAATATACCTTAGTTAAAACATAGAATATGATGAAATGTTTCGTTCGAATTATCTCTAGACGAATTGCAGTGACAGTCGCTGTACTTCCTTGATTACAGAAAAAAAAAAATTACGAAGCATTATGATTTCAAAATAGACCCAATGAATATTAACTTGGAATTACATCAGACATCAGTTATATCTACAATATTAGTAGGTAATAAAGATGTGATTCTGGTTTAGTGGTTTTGTTTGTGGAACATAGTCCAATCCACACTTTACAAAAGTTATGTCCCTTTGTAGGGTCAACCAAAAGGAAAAGAAGCAACATTTCTCCTATTTATGCTACCAAACATTTGTATTTACTGTGTAATGAATGTTTTCTTTGGACGTGTGGGTAGTCCGAATATGGGACAATTGGTAAATATGCAGCAATTTTTATTCAAGTCAAATGATATAGTTACAAACCTGAAAACTACAAAGGCTGCTGTGAGGATTCTATGGCTCTATCCCCAAAGATGGCAGCAAAGGGACATAACTTTTGAAAAGTGTGGATTCAACTACATCAGGTCTGGTACAATCACTAAATCTAGCTATGTAGCTTAAATTACCTACATAGTTTTATTTACCTTTGTGAAGCAGCTTTATTTTATTTTAGCTACCCAAATCATACTTTTGTCTTTGAATTAATATTCTTCTCAGGATGTGCACAAAATTACACTTCAATGCAGTGATAATTAAAATCATTACCTTTATATATCAGGTACCCTTCTTAGATTCCTGTTTTTTTTTTTAAATTGAAACACAATTTGCTAAGTATAGTTACTGATTAGCACCACTTGCCATTCTTTATTTTACCGGAAATATAAATGTAGCTATTTGGTACACACTGTTCAGTCGCCATTACAGTGAGCATTAACAACAAGGGATGTACACTATTATATTTCCCAAACGATTCTTAAGTTGGAGAACATATTGTTTTGACTCTTTTTCTTACTATTATTATTTTTCTTCTTCTGGGTACTTATTTGTCTGTTAATGATCTCCTAAACTACTCGTCCAATTGAGGTAAAACCTTTTTAGGGTAAGTAGGCATCCGATGTAGATTTGCGGAACGAAGGTCATTTTTCGCACACATGCTAGCAAGAGCATGCACATGCACCATGTGAAATGACCAATATACTTAATATAGCCAAAACGTTTATATTTTTTTTTAAATGCTTCGAAACTCGTAATGTAAGGATATATTAGTAGTGTAGATAAGATGACATGGCCAATATAGCAAGAACCCACAAGCATGCACGTGCAATTTGCTCTGATTGGCTGAAACAAAAGACTCAATATCTTTTTTGTTTCTTGACAAAAAACAGAATTTTAAAACAAAATCAAATATTAACTATAATATGATATATTAAAATGTTCATGAAATGATGTGCATCCACATGCGTAATTGGCTAAAACTTCAAATGACTATAACTCTTAGTCCTCAACAAAGCGGGATGAAATTTAGAACAAAGATTAGACATAATGAATTCCCACAGGAAGATATAGTCAGCATGCACATGCACGCTCGTGCAATGCGTAAAATGACAAATTTTAGCGCATTTTGAATATTTTTTTGAATAAGTGCATTGATATTTGTTAGTACCAGGAATATTAAAATAGACAGATTGATATAGTCATTACACACATGCATGCACGTGCACACGCATTTGATGCTAATGGGACCAATATAGTTGATTGAACCGTAACTTTTATACATTTTGATTAAATGCTATAATACTCGATTCTTTGAAATATATTAAAAGTGTAGACAAGATAATGTGGTCATATGGAAATATATGCATCGCCTGCACATGCGTGCAGTTCTAAAAATTGCAATACACTCGGGAAAAGATCTTAATGTTTAAAATGAATTGAGTTTGCCTTATTTAATGAAGCTTAAAGGAAATGAATCATAAAGGGAATAAGGCAACAAAAGGGACTTGAGGATCGTTTGGGGAACATCTGTAACGGTTCTCATTACAATTAGCACTAGAACATTCTGCTTTGGATGCTGGTTTTGATCTATATATTCCAGATTCGGTAATTGAGCAGGTTAAAGTTTTTGGTGCTAGTCTATTTTCCAGTAACTATAAGTCCTATTCAAACTAAACTTGCATGGATATTGATTTTTGGATGCACACTTACCCCCCACCCCCTACCCCCAAAGTTGCAAGATTTGCCTTACTTTGAGAAACCTTTTGTCAAGCTTTTTGATTTATAACTGATTTAAAAGTATTCCTAAAATGCAGTTTGAGAGAACAAATTGCATGTTACGGTTCAATATATTTATAAGAGATTTCAGCCTGGTGTTAAATGACCATTGCAAGTTTTGTTGAAAGAAACCTTTTGTGAATTTTTATATAGTGCATGTATTTAGCTTAATCAACAAGTGGTAAGTAAGAAATCTAATCAGAAGAACGGGTCCTAGGATCATGAAGCATCCAATCTAATTAGATATTTCAAATCTGCTACTGCTTCTCAAACATCTTAACAACATTCCATTTGGGGTCACATCAGCACAGCCTTTTGATTGGCCAATGAATTCGTTGCCTCCAAAATCTTAGCTTATAGTTCGGATGAGTTTCCTCTTTTTACTGTCAAATCTATATGCCCGAGGAGTTTTGGAGTTAACAAAATAAGCATTGCAAAAGTTATGCTATGTATGCATGTGTTATGCTGGATATCTTGTACATTTTGTCCTTTTTCATTTGCGTTATTCACATAAGGATCCCAGACTGGTGGACTAAACATTAAATTTATACCAAAATTGCTTTAATTCAAAGTAACACAGTATCATTATCAACATGATCAATAATGAATATGTAGCCATGGAACTTATTTATTTAAAATTGTCAATGTTTACCGAAGTTTGAATGTGATTGACCTTATACTCGCGCTCCAAAGGAGAGGGGGGTATACTGTTTAACCCTTGTGTGTCCGTCTGTCTGTCCGTAACAATTTTCGTCACAGTTTTCTTAGCAACTACTCATCGCAGATGCTCAAAATTTTAAGACAGTCTTCTCCGAGGCATGTTTTATGTTGGGATACATTTTTGTGCAAATCCGATGTCAACTTCCTGTTTGTCCGTCCGTTTTAAAATTTTAACAATGTCTGAGGCATGCCGTATGGTGGGATACATTTTTGTTCAAATCCAATGTCAACTTCCTGTTTGTCTGTGTATCTGTCCGTTTCATACATAACAAATTTCCGTTGCACTTTTCTCAGCAACTGCAATGCTTGAAATTTTAACACAATCTTTTCTGAGGCATGCCATATGGTGGGATACATTTTTAATCAAATCCGATGTCAACTTCCTGTTTGTTTGTGCGTCTGTCTGTCTCATACATAACAAATTTTTAGTCACGGTTTAATCAGCAACTACTCATCGCAGATGCTTGAAATTTTAACACTATTCTCTCTAAGGCATGCAATGTTCAAATCCAGTGTCAACTTCCTGTTTGTCTGTGTGTCTGTCTGTTTCATAATAACAGATTTTCGTTGCAGTTTTCTCAGCAAATACTCACCGCAGATGCTTGAAATATTAGTACACTCTTTGTTGAGACATACCATATGGTGGGATTCATTTTGGTGTGAATCTGATGTCAACTTTTTAGTTTTCTGTGCATTTGCCAGTAATTAAACTTGTGTATATTAACATAATAGTTTATTCGCATTAGAGCAGAGGTATTACTAGTGAGCGTTGGCTCACAGATTTCTTGTTGTGTTTATTTGTAATTGAAAGGTCGCTCTGAAGTGACCCCGGATAGGATGTTATTAGATGTTAGAGAAGCAGTAGCGGATTCAGATTATCTAATTTTAATTAGATTGATAAAAAATCTTAAGGTCAAGATCTAGTAAATGAAGAATGCCTATAGCTTTATGAATTTTGAGAAATTATTATAGCTTTATTGATACTTTTAGTTTACTACTTAACACTTTATGCTTGGTCAAAAAAGGTCTTTTGAGGCATAATCTGGAGGTAAACATGACGAAAAACTATATTTTAAACTGCCATTTTTATTTTTTTTTTTTTAAAAATTAAAACCTAGTCATAAATTTGGGATAATTTATTTTCATGATGGACAAAGGAAATGTATTCAAATTGCCTACCGTCTCTCAGAAAACGGTAATTTATTTGTTAGCTCATGGCCTCTTCTTTTTAATAATATCGATTAATATTATAGAAATCGGTATTACTTTTTGTATGATTTTAAATAGAATGTCATGAAATACCCTAATTTATGCCCCACCATGAATATGGCTAAGCCTAGGCATAAGTGTTTGTCCGTCTTTCCATCTGTCCTTCCGTCACACTTGGTGTCGAGCTCAGTTCAAAGCCAAGTTTCAAAGAAATTATTCAAGATATTTTTATCAAACATATGCTGAGAGATATTGTTGAGAACTATGCAACTGCATCAACTTTTTTATGCGCCCGGATCGATAGATCCCGGGCGTATATTGTTTTTGTCCTGTCTGTTTATCTGTTTGTCTGTTTGTCTTTCTGTCTGTTGTCAACTATAACCTTCGCCATAACTTTTGAACCATAAGAGATACAGACTTCATATTTAGTATGCATACTCCACTAATAAAGTCCTTTCAAATGACATCAAGGTCAATGACCTTGTGACCTTGACTGTGACCTTTATGCTAAAAATAGTTTTTCCACTGTTTGTCATAACTTTTGAACCATAAGACATAGGAACTTCATATTTGGTATACTTTCTCCATTAATAAAGTCCTTTCAAATGACATCAAGGTCAATGACCTTGTGACCTTGACTGTGACCTATATGCTAAAAATAGTTTTTTCCACTGTTTGTCATAACTTTTGAACCATAGGACATAGGGACTTCATATTTGGTATGCATACTCCACCGATTAATTTCTTTCAAAGGACACCAAGGTCAATGACCTTGTGACCTTGCCTGTGACCAATATGCTAAAAATAGATTTTTTTTAAAAATCTTTGTTGCCGCCGAGCGCATAGTGTTTCACAAACACATCTTGTTTTACCTTGATCTTTCCTTTGTCCTTGACCTCACTTTTCTAAAATTAGTGTTAAGCTCAGTTTTAAAGATACCATTCAAGATAGTCTGATCAAACTTCAAATATTGATACATACTGATGTTAGCTATTCAAATACATCAAATTTTTATTATTGACGTTGACTTATCCTTTTACCTTGACCTCAATTTTCTTAAATTAGTGATAAGCTTAGTTTTAAAGATACCATTAAAGATTGTGTTAGCAAACTTCATATGTTGATACATACTACTAATGCATCAACATTTTTCCCTTGACCTCTCTTTTCTTAGATAAGTATTTAGAACAGTTTAGAATAGACCATGAAAGATAATTTTATCAAACATACTTTAATGTGCTAATATGTATTAGTGGGAGGTAGTATTCAACTACATCACACACCTTTGACCATGCACTTTCCTGTGACATTGACCTCCCTTTTCTTTAATTTTGTATTGCTTAGTTTTAAAGAAACTATTTCATATATTTTTATCTAAGCAATATTTCAATTCAGAGAAACTGTTAAGATATTTTCATAAAACTTCATATACTAATGCACAAATTTTCATGTTGTATAACTAATATACACTAGTCAGGGCATTCATGTCCTATGGACATATTTCTAGTTTCTACATAACTCTGCTAAAGCCATAAAGAACAGAAATAAGAAAGTTGGAATTTATTATGACTTTAGAATGGATATTGCACCAAAATATAGTCTGAAGTCATTTACTACATCTTGACCTTAAGCTTAAGTCAAAATCTTTATGTTGTATTTAAACATTGTAGAAGTGATGCACTTCTTATCAAAATTTTTCTCCTCATTGTTTTCCAAAAAGTGTTTTCTGCAAATTCAGAGATAAGTCCAATAACTGATATAAACATTTTCCAGGCGACTGAAAATTTGACTTAAGTTTAAGTCTGTTTCATAATTCTTGGGCCTGATATTTACAAATGTTGTATTGTTGTATGTGTTTTGCAGAAACTTTGTAATGCCGCGCAAGAAGAATTGGAGGGTGGCCTTGGCGAAGGTGGGGAACCAGAGCCGTGCCAGCAGTGACAATAGACTCGTGGATACTAGCCACGTAAAAAATAGTACCAAAGACCCAACGATTAACATAACAGATGACGGACCTTTGAGACTCGTGGATACTAGCCACGTAAAAAATAGTACTACTGCCTCTTTAAAAAGAGTACATGATTTGCCTTCGGGCGCTATGAACATTGTGAATTTGCCTTCGGGCGCTACAAACACTGCAAATTTGCCTTCGGGCGCTATGAACATTGTGAATTTGCCTTCGGGCGCTACAAACATTGCCAATTTGCCTTCGGGCGCTACAAACACTGCCAATTTGCCTTCGGGCGCTATGAACACTGCCAATTTGCCTTCGGGCTCTATGAATTGTGTAAATTTGCTTGGAACAAAATTATATGGAACAATTAATCAAGCTAGTTATTTATTTCCAGCCTTTTCTAGAGGAGTTCAGTGTACATGCAATGCTTTGATGTCCATCATTTTGCAAAATGCTTCTACCTCTTCAGAACTTGATGAAGTGCTGTTAGCAGGAGATGATTTGTATAGAGTCAGAGTTGCAGAATTACAGTCAACTGTTCAATTTGTTTCTAAAATGCTACAATTTCAAGAACTTCCTAAGTCTGTTTTTGTGCATGGTAATGAGTATGACATTTGCTATTTTGAAGAAATCTATGGAACGGTGAGTCATATGGATTGGAATAACTCAAGTCAAAATAAAAATTTGAAGGAAGGCATTGAGCAGCTCTTTGCAAGATACAATCAAGGCTTAATTATAGCTGGAGGAATTTGTTCTGCAATATATCTTGATGATAAGAACTGTCCTGTATTTTTTGATTCACATTCTCACGGACAAGATGGTCTTTCATGTGCAGAGGGTAAAGCTGTAAAAATCACTTTTAGTGATCAAGATCAACTTGTGGACTACCTTTTTGCATTTTATCAGAGTTGTAATATTTCAATGATAAGCCAGTTTGAGATTCAACCAGTGTCTGTAACTCGAAAAACAAGTGAGTCCAATTCAAGAAGTGAAAGACTTTCTTTAATTGATAAGTACTTTGAGTTCCAAGAAAGCATGTCTACAAAATATAATATTTCTGAACCATCACAAAAAAACCGAAATGAATATATGAGAAATTATATGCGAAAAAGAAGGGAAAACACTGAAATAACTCGGAAGGACAGGGAAAGCACCTTAAGAAGTATGACCAAAACAAGACAAAGTAATGAATTTAAACTAAAAGAACTTGCTCTCAAACAAAGTGTTAGAGAAAATCCAGAGACAAAGTTCAAGGAGAGAGAAAGTACTTTAAAAAGTATGAAGAAGGCAAGACAAAGTAAAGAATTTAAAGATAAAGAATTAGCTTCCAAAAAAAGTGTCAGAGAAAATCCAGAGACAAAGTTCAAGGAGAGAGAAAGTACCTTAAAAAGTATGAACAAGGCAAGACAAAGTGAACAATTTAGAGAGAAAGAACTAGCTGCAAAAAAAAATGTCAGAGAAAATCAAGAGACAAAGCTCAAGGAGAGAGAAAGTGCCTTAAAAAGTAGGAAGAAGGCAAGACAAAGTGAAAAATTTAGGGAGAAAGAACTAGCTTCAAAAAAAAGAGTCAGAGAAAATCCAGAAACAAAGCTCAAGGAGAGAGAAAGTGCCTTAAAAAGTAGGAAGAAGGCAAGACTAAATACCGAATTTTGTTTAAAAGAAAGGGAAGCAAAGAAAAGGAAAAGAGACAATGTAGAGCAGCTTGAGAAGGAACGGCTATCTAAACAGCAAAGTAGAAGAAATTACCTAGAAAAAGAAAGAGAAAATGAAAGAGTTTCTAAAGCTAAAAAAAGGCTTGATACAGAATTTAAAGATCACGAAAACAAATTATTGAAAAAAAAGTGTCATGGTAATTCTTTGGAAGAATGCATAGAAAAATTCCACGAAGAAGTTAAAATTGGCCCAATTTATGTGTGTACATGTTGTCATCAGACTTGGTTTCGGAGAAGTGTTGTGAAGCTAGATACAACTAATCTTAGTACTAATAGTAAGAGTATTTGTACTGGGTTTAGATCAGTAGATGGTATTGAATGGCTATGTTTAACTTGCTGTTCAGCTCTGAAGGATGAAAAAATCCCAAGACTTTCAGTTAAAAATGGAATGAAATGGCCTGACAAACCCGATGCTTTAAATTTACATCCACTGGAAGAAAGGTTGATATCACAACGGATACCATTTATGCAAATAAGAGAGTTACCAAGAGGAGGGCAGATGTCGGTCAAAGGAAATGTTGTAAATGTTCCAGTTGATATTCAGCCAACTGTAAATGCCCTGCCACGACAAATAGATGAGCATGTGACTATAGCTGTGAAATTAAAGAAAAGATTATCCCACAAATCTGCATGCTTTACAGAAAATGTTCGTCCCAATGTGGTGATAAATGCTTTAGAATGGCTAATGAAAAATAGTGAATTGTATAAAAATTCAGGTATAGTGATAGACCATTCGTGGAGAGATGAAATTGAAAAAAGTAATGAGGAAACAGTACAAGAACTGATAGGATCTTCAAATGATAGTGATGATCGTGAGACTGAAGGAAATGATGATGGTTTTTGTGAAGTTTCCTCAGATGATTGCATTCAGGGCAATTCTGATACCCTTGTAGATGAAGCAGATATTGATACAAATAAACTCTATGTGTTTGCCCCTGGAGAAAACCAAAAACCAATAAGTTTATTTACAGACAAAGATGCTGAATATCTCTGTTTTCCGACAATATTTTGTGGTAATCGCAGAGTTGAAAGTGAAGAAAGAGACGTTCCAGTACACTACAGTGATATCGCAAAATGGGAGTTGCGCAGTGTGGATAGACGAGCGGCACAATCTGTACCTAACATCTTTTTTAAATTAAAGAAAATTCAAATTAAGCAAGTTAGTGACAAAGTTAACTTGGCACTGAGAAGATGTAAATCAGACGGTAAGAAAATCACTGCAGAACAAGTTTTGAATCCAGCCTCTGCAGAAAAAATTGTGAGATTAAATGAAGGGTATTATATATTCAGAACACTCAGAAATTCACCTGCATATCTTTCATCTAAAAAGAAAGATGTATTTGCCATGATAAGGCAGTTGGGTCTTCCAACCTGGTTTATTTCTCTCTCATCAGCTGATACCAGATGGCAAGATCTGCTTAAAACATTGGCAACACTAGATGGAAAAACTCTGTCACAAGAAGAGCTAGAGGATTTGAATTGGAGTGAAAAATCAAAACTAGTAAAAAATTTCTCAAATGAAGCGCCTTGTATAGCTTCAAGTGCATAAACACTCAAAGACTTGCAAAAAAGGTGGTAGATCTGTATGCAGATTTGGATTTCCTTTGCCACCATTGCCCAAAACCATGCTTCTTGAACCCTTGGATGTTGACATTGACCATTATAGAAAGATATATTCTGATATTCAGAAGAAAATGAATGATTACAAGGATGGTTGCATTTTAGACTATGAGTCCTTCTTAGAGACTGTTGTAGAAATGTGTGAGGATGAATATATAAAATGTATTCGAGCTTCCTTGAAAGGTCCTAAAGTGTTTCTGAAGAGAAGTCCATCTGAGATGAGAGTGAATTACTATAATTCATCAGTCTTAAAGGCCTGGAATGCTAACTTAGATATTCAGTTTGTACTTGATCCTTATGCGTGTGCCACATACATTGTTGCTTATATCAGCAAATCTCAGAGAGGAATTAGTGCAATGCTTGATAAGGCATCTCAAGAAGCTGCAGAGGGAAATATGGATCTTAAGCGACAAGTTCGACATATTGGAAACAAGTTCTTAAACTTTGTTGAGGTCAGTGCACAAGAGGCAAGTTACTTAATCCTTCAGATGCCACTTACACAAGCAAGTAGAGAGGTTGTTTTTATCAATACCTCACCACCTGAAGACCGAGTTTTCTTACTCAAACATCAAGATGAATTGAATGAGTTACCCAAGGATTCAACAGATATTAAGGCAGATAGTATGATACAAAGATATGCAAGAAGACCAAAACAGCTAGAAAATTGGTGTTTAGCTGATGTTGTGTCTGAATTGGAAGTGACTTTCCCAAAAGAAATCAGAAAAGATATTCAAGAGGATGTGAATGATGATAACCCAGAAGACAATTCTCAAGAAACCTTTACTGATCAGGATGTGTTAGTTCATTTGAAAAATGGGATTAAGATCAGGAGACGAAAAAACAAACGAGTTATTAGATATGTAGGCTACAGCCAAAAAACAAATTCTGAACAGTATTACAGAGAAAGAATTCTTCTCTTTCTGCCTTGGAGAATTGAGAATGCTGACCTACTTGGTAGTCATCAAACTTATGAACAGCACTACAGGCAAAAAGCATGTTTAATACAAGTGAAACAAAAGCAGTATGAGCATTTTGTGGATGAATTGGAACAAGCTCGACTTCAAGCTGAAGAAGATCTTGATGATCTGGAGACAGTAGCACCAAATACAGAACATACTGAGGCAGAAGATGCAGAGATAGGTTCTGAACCATCTGAGGAATTTGTTCACTTTGATCCTGATACAGTTCAACACAGAGATTTTGATATTGGGCCGGAACTTGGCTTGTCCTCAAAAGTTTCTGAAACAGAAATGAGTGCTGTCCGCATTCCTGATCAGCAGTATTATAAACTTTTGCAATCCCTGAATACTAAGCAGAGGGAATTTTACAATCATGTAACAAACTGGATTCAAATCAGAGATGAACCATTATATGCTTTTCTTACTGGTGGAGCTGGTGCAGGAAAATCGGTGGTAATTGATGCCATTTTTCAAACATTACACAGAATGCTGTATTCAAAAGAAGGTGAAAACCCTGATGATATCAGAATATTACTTTGTGCTCACACTGGTAAAGCTGCATACAACATCAAAGGGACTACTATTGCATCAGCATTTCACAGAAAAATGTATCAAACTCAGCAGCACATGAGTGCAGATGAACTGAACTCATTTAGGACAAAGTACCGGAATTTGTCAGTTGTGATAATAGATGAAATTTCGATGGTAGGAAATAATATGCTGTCATTTATAAATGATAGACTTCAACAACTTACTGGGAGAAAACAAGATTTTGGTGGTATTAGTATCATAGCTGTAGGTGATTTGTATCAGTTACCACCTGTTGGAGACAAGTGGATTTTCAAAGACCTTTCTAATCCTGGTCAGAGTTAAGCAAAGAATTTGTGGCATGAACATTTCTATATGCATGAACTTACTGAAATTATGAGACAAAAGGATGACCTCAGATTTGCAGAAATGTTAAATAGACTTCGTGAAAACAAGATGACAGACGAAGACAAAGAACTTGTTTCTCAACGTTTCATCAGGCAAGACTCTCAAGACTATCCTAAGGAGGCACCTCATCTGTTTATTGAGAACAAGTTTGTTGATTGTTTTAATAACAATCTTATAGGAAACCTTTCTACAAATAAGTAAATGTAAGAGCAGACACAGATGTGTTATCACAGACAAAACTTTCTGCATCAGTGAATTTGAAACTAGTTCAAAACTTGCCTGAAAACCCAGCATCTACTGGACAATTAAGAACTAATTTGGTTATTGCTGTGGATATGCTATATGACATATCAGTAAATCTTGATGTTACAGATGGATTGACAAATGGTGCTTCCTGTGTTGTGAAATACATTGAATACAAAGGTTCACAGTTAAGACCTGCCATAGTATGGGTACTGTTTGCTGACTCAAATATAGGTATTTCAAGAAGACATCAATACAGGCATTTGTTTGGCACAAATGTTAATACTACATGGACTCCCATATTTGAAGCTAAAAGAACATTTGTTTATAACAGAAAGACATATGAGAGAGTTCAGTTTCCACTGCAACCTTCCGCTGGAAAAACAATCCACAAAGCACAAGGAGCAACTCTTTCAAAGGCAGTAATCAGCTTAACACAGACAAGGCAGCGAAAAATTCCTCATATACATTATGTTGCACTTTCAAGAGTAAGGTCACTTGATGGTCTGTTCATTCTGGATTTCAATGAAAAAAGTCTTTCAAAAGATGAAACTGTTGATAAAGAGGTGGACAGGTTAAGAGAAAATAGATTACAACTCTCATATACACCTCTATACTCAGTATGTAAAGACATAAAATTTTTGTTCAACAATGCCAGATTTCTACACAAACACTTCCTTGATATAAAATCGGATCCAAGTGTTTTGGCTGCAGATGTTATTGGTATTGCTGAATCTTGGCTTTGTGAAATAGATTCTGATGAAGACTTTACTTTAGAGGGTTTTACAATGTTCAGGAATGATGCAAGTTCTTCCCAGAGCAGACCACATCATGGTATTGTCATATATTTGAGAAATCAATTACAGTGTGTTTCATACAACTCTTTTACTTCCAAATCTGTTGAATTTTCCATTATTTCAGTTATGCCATCCAATACTGATCCAATACAGTGTGTAGTTATATATAAGCAACCTTCTTGTACCCTTCAGCTTTTTTACGATACCTTGAAAAACAGGTTGCTTCCATTTGTTGACAAAGATGAAAAGACTGTCATAATGGGAGATTTTAACTTGGATTTGAGTACTGGTCAATATGCACATTTCCTGAACTTTATGAGAGAAAAATTTGGTTGTGTTCAAATCATAAACAAGGTAACCACAAAGAATAAGACACAGTTAGACCTAATATTTACCAACTTTACTGATTTAGAAACAGATGTTCTTCAGGCTTATTGGTCTGACCATAATATGATTTATTGTGCTGCAGATACGACTTAAACAAGCTATTCTAATGACAACTGCATTTTAATTACAATGTATAGTATTATAAACCCGCTTGATCTTAAAACAGGCAGTATGTAAATATTTAGTTTCCAATGGAAGCTAAATATTTACAAACTGCCAAGAGTGGTTGGACAAAACAAGGGTTGCCACTCATCAACTGCCTTATTTGTCCCAATAACTTTCAATATGTTTCTTATATATAAATGTATTTAAAATTGCATTGATTGAATTACTTACTTGCTTTTTGGAAGTTATTGGGACAAAAAAGATTTAGAGTTATAATGCCCATGAGATGAAATTGTTTACCCAGTAGTTTATTTATGATAGTTTGTACTGTCTACTTATTTATTCATATATCTTTAATTTATGTATTATATTGTTAATCCACAATTTAAAATCCACAACAGCATTGAAAAACTGTTACATAGTTGGTATAGGAGGTAATTTTATTACCTAACAAATTGCAAATTCACTTGTTAAAAGTTCTGTCATAATCGAATTGATATACTATTAGTGAAATGTTGTGTTCCTAAGATTTTGAATAAGAATGATATACTATTATTTGAAAAAGTTAATATGTACGGGTTTGTCTGCAAGATTTGATTGATGTATAATTATTGTTTCTTTATAGCATGTCTTCTGTTGTGGCCACACATATTGTTCATTAAGTCTGGATAAAATTACAATTGATAAAGTATTATTTCTATCGTATGTTTTATTTTGTTCATTTTTACTCTTTACAATATTACATATTTCTGTGTATTTAATGTACTACATGTATCTGTTTCAGTAAAACGTATACAGTTTAACAATTAACATTTCATCTCATGGGCATTTAAATCCTCAATTTTTGGGGTATACCGGGGGTATTAATTCTAGACTATATGATCTTACTTTAGAAGTAGTAGATATATTGTACTATACATAAGTATTTATTAGCTATTATACAATATGATTAACTCTGCAATTATTATGATATTTATAATTATGTACTTTCATATAAGTTACATTGCTTAAATTACTTTGTAAACTATATCACAAGTGACTATCAGTATCTCTACATAAGACATTGTAAATATCCTGAATACTTTTCTCCTTGAAAACAAACTCTAGCTCCAGTGGACGCATAAAAGGAACATTCTGTCTCTGAAAAGACTTGAACACTCCTGTGCTCTGTTACTTGTAAAATGTTAATCTTTTTTTTTTTTTTTTTTTTTGCATAAACTTATTCATTGTGTTACATGTAAAACAATAGTGTTATCTACATTCTGTTATTCAAAGTCATATTTAAGAATTCATTTGTTATTAGTTTATCAAGTTTTTCATTTATTATTTATTGCTAATACTGAAATGTTTCTCAACTCGACATGGACAATTTTGATTTTTTTATAATTGTGATAAATGTCATAATTTAGTACCATATTCACCCTAACAATCATCCATATTTCTTTAAGGATACATACCACAAACAAATTTTTTATCTCCCACACAAAAGAGTTACACTGATAATTTTTCAATATTCCTTTCTATGGAAATGTAATTAAAAACTTACTGATCACTTCAAATTCTGCTTCTTTTTTTCCAATATTATGTTGCTTGGCCAAACATTTGTTGTTTAAGTAAACAAATATCACATCTAAAGTGAGAGAGGCATCTAAGATAATTGAATTTTTGAAGGAAAAAGTTTGTGTTATTTATCCTTTAGTACACATTCGTTATTCTGTTTCACAATCCTAAAACCTTTATGATCTTTGTATTTGATTATATGAACAACTTTTAATCTTTCTTTTCGTTTTCGGTATGTAAGGTTAAAAAAGTTGTTCTAAAAATGAATGAATGCAGCTGTTTCTGTGAAATATGAAAATATAAGTTCCAATTGCACAATTTTTAAATTTTAATTCCTAAATCACACTATATATGTAGTATTTAATGATATAGGAAATTTTTATGCAACTTTTGTGTTCTCTTTTGAAATGCTAATTGCCAGAGAAAGATGTTTTAAACAATGTACATGTACTTAATAATTTCAAATATTTTTCATCTTGTTCGGTTGCATTAAATTTGTCTGTTCAATACACTTTTCATGATATTTTAAAAAGGTTAGGATAACTCAATGGTTGATTTTTTACATCTTGTGCAGATGTCAATAACAGTGAAATGTATTTATAAAAAATATGCCAACAAATTACTACAGTATAATGGACTCAAATTTGGTTTTAAAAAAAATTATCAAGTCAGATGTCATCTCTTTTTAATGTTGTAAGTGTCTGAAATCACCTACATGAAGCATGCACTTTTTGAAGGTAAGTAGTGTGGAAAGAAGGGGTCAATGGCCAGCCCGTAAAGGGAGGTAAACCTGCTTCTTTCAGATGGTATATAAATAAAAGTGAAAATAATGCTTCGAATATTGTTTTATAGTAAAATTTCAGACATTTGCAAAACTTTTTTACCTATCTTTAGTATTTTTAGCTTTCAAAACTAAACAAAATAATTTAGATCAAATGGTTAACATATTGCTTTTGGACAAAACTATTGAATGCAGATGTAAATTATGACATGATGATATATGTGATTGTTGTACAATGATTACTATGTAACCAATATATACTATATTATATATATGCACATAAATATATTGTATGAAAAATTCTAGATTAAGATGTTTTATTGCAAACTGCTGATATGATCAAGAACTTTTTTGATTAATTATAAACATCTTTATAGTTTACTTGTAGTTCAATATATACTGAATAATTTAAACCTCAATAAATCTGATATAATCTGATATAATTTGTTTTGTATGTGTCCAGGTTTATTGCATGAGGTTTATAGGAATAAGAAGGAAAGGATCAATTTGCAATATATCATGGATCACATATCACAGTTTATTTTTTAAAGTATGCATATTTGAATTACACAAAGCACATAGAGATATAAAATAAATTCATCACTTCAAATGGAGATTAAAGTTTTTTCAGATGCATAGTAATTAAGACCAAGGGTCATTCATTCAGAATTGTGAATTTCAAGGCCCCTGGGTCAAGGGTAACATAGTGGATGGGGGCTCTAAATTATATACTGAAAATGAATTACTACCTTCAAACATTTATGATCAGTAAGGGTGCCTTTTCTAAATTTGTGCAATGTGTGAACCTAGGGTCAGGGGTTCCTGTGGGGCGGGGCACTACTGATTATTGCTGAATATTACTGATTTGTTGAAATGCATTTTTTCTCTGCTCTGCCTATATGGGTATTAGGTAATTAAACTAAGTGTTATGATGAGCAATGGTGCCTCTTTCAAAATTGTGCATGTCATAGCCTCTGGTTTAAAATATATCAACCAAAGTCAATGGTTGGAAAGTTGCTTGATGCTCAGGTGACCTATAAGGCCCATGGGCCTCTTGTTATTACACACATTTGCTTCCATTAGATGCCGTTTGTGGCTATCATTTGTGTCTGCGGGGGCATACCAGATATTGATCTTTAATGGTCTTAAACTGACTATAATTTTTAAATTGTTGAGTAATTATGACATTTAGATAGTATTCCTTTTGCTTACCACATCTCTGTTTTATCAATGCACCATTTTACTAAATAATCTTTATGTTCAATGTGTCACTAAAATTCCACGATGCGTTTCTTTTTTTGAAGAGTATATTTGGTTTTTAGGTCACCTGAGTCACTCAGGTGACCTATTGCCATCCGTGTTTGTCCGTCGTCGTCCGTCATTCGTCGTGTGTTAACATTTGAACATTTTCAGCAGCTTCTTTGAAACCGCTAAACCAATTTCAACAAAATTTGGCACAAATCGTCTATGGGTGAAGGGGAACAAAAGTAGTATAGCCGACATATGGGGGGGGGGGGGGGGGGG
>PRKT01000097.1:1085923-1107404 GCA_003671525.1 Saccostrea glomerata | reverse complement strand
TGGGGTTAAACAATGGGCCTATTGTTTAGGAGAACAATGGAAAGAACAATGGGGATGACCGCGGGTTGACCTTTAGGAGCCATGACCGTGACAGAGAACAATGGAGCAAGGTCAGGGATGACCGCGGGTCGACCTTGCGGACACATGACCGTGGCGGAGAACAATGAAGCAAGGTCAGGGCTGACCGCGGATTAACCTTGAGGACACATGACCGTGACTGAGAACAATGGAGCAAGGTCAGGGATAACCGCGGATCGACCTGAAGGGGGGAATCACCATGACCGAGAACAATGGAGGTAAGTCAAGGATGGTTAACCTGGAGGAGACATCTTAGACAACCAGATCAGGACTGAGTGCTGGTGAACCCGGAGGAGACATCACCGCGAGAGTAAGGGTGTAAGACCAATGAATAAAACTAAACTGCGAAATAATATGTGAAAATACTGATTATCCCTCTGAAGAGTTCATTAAAATACTGAAGTAGATATAATGTTATCTTTATCTAATTCAGGAAGAACATCATTATCAGAGAAATGCGGTAGATTCTTGTATACACAAAGAATACCTTTTGTATTTTAAATCCACCCCTCGCAATTTATCCATGCGCGAAGGCATCTTTGTATCCATCACGATTAAACTTCAAAACATATTAACGGTCAAATGAATACATTTAAACACATGAAGACATCTCTGTGTCCGTGACGATAATATATCGGAGGAGAAATACTAAGGTAAATTGAATGAGATCAGATTCAGGGATTTATCAGAACCTAAAATAGGTATCTTTAACAGTATCAGTGAGAGCAAGATGCTGGGTTTTGTTTCATAAAGGTCACTATGTTGTACATTTCCATGACGTACCTTCAAGCACAAATCAAGAGGGGGATACCGAAGATCGTATAAGTTATACTGTATAACCTGCAGATATGAATGGATTGTTTACGATAACTTGTGTATAAAATTACACACGATGTCTAGCAATCAAATTAGTTCTAACCATCGGCATACATTCCACTGCAAAGTCAACACACAGTACTACTGTAGTACTATCAATGATTTAAATTCGAGCATACCGAAGATCAGATATTAGATGATTGTTTATACGATATCTTGTGTATTTATTTTAAAAAAAAAAAAAGAAATACACACGATGTCTAGCAATCAAATAAGCTCTAACCATCGGCATACATTCCACGACAATGTTTTCTCTTTTTTTGAATAAACTCAACACACAGTACTACTGTAGTACACTCAATGATTTAAAATCGAGCATACCAAAGATCAGATATTAAATGATTGTTTATACGATATCTTGTGTATTTATTTAAAAAAAAAAGAAATACACACGGTGTCTAATAATCAAATAAGCGCTAACCATCGGCATACATTCCACTATAATGTGACTCCCTTTTTGAATGAAATCAACACACAACCAAGAAATAATTTTGTTATCATTTATTTTTTCACCAAGAAAAAAAATTATTCTTGTTTGTTTCTGAAAGCAAAGAAAAGAGAAATAAATCACAATGTACCCCAATATTGTTGTATCGGAAAAAACTTTGCTAACTATCATATAACTATCATATAAAAAATTAATATTAACTGACTTATAATGAAAATGATAGTAATTAATTTTTTTTTCTCTACATCGGTTGGAAAAAAGGAACTGAATTACTGAAAATCCCAAAAACCCACACAACTTACCTTTTCAGAGGATCCTGACTGGCGGGAATGTCACTGTAATTGTGAAATCAGTTTAACATTAATTTTCGACACGAAATTTATTATTACTGGAAAACGAAACTAAAAACGATTCGTTCACTTTCTTCCATTGAAAATTAGATTAAATTAAAATTAGATTAAAATTAAATTATTTAACATATTGAAAAAAGTTCAAAAATTGAAAAAAAATTACTTACTCCTCATCCCACTCCTCTCTGAAAGAAAGAATTTAATCAATAAAAATATTAATATTCCCACAGCATTTATATTGAAAAAGCAGTTAAAGCGCTCATTTGTTTTACAACACTTGTAATGATTTATTTTATTATAAAAATTCGAATACATACGCAAGGCTGAAATCTTCAATGATAATGGGGTCCCCTATTTCGGAGGACGGTCTACAATAAGGAGACGTAATTAATAATAAGAAATATGTAATGAACGGCAAAGGATTAAATGTAAAATAAATTGTATCCGAAATATAAAATTTTACTCACTGTGTGAGGGTGATAACCCTTCTAAGTCTAAAAAGCAAAAGAAACTCGATTAGACTAAACTCGACTAATAAGAATGGTATTTTTTTTAATGACAAGGATGAAGAACTTAAAGTATATTTACGTTGGCCTTTTAGGGGCGTTTGGTGGCGCACTATAAAGAAAAAGTGATTGAGATAAAATTAAAAAAGGAAATAAATAGTAAAGAAAAGATTAAAGAATGAGATATATTATAAAATTTAAATGATTTAAAATATTCTTTATTGAAATAAAAGAAATGAAAATCATTTTTCTTCATGATCATAGGTTTATATAATAATACAGTAAATCTTAATGTAAAAAGAAATGAAAAAGGAATAAATAACGGACTACGCATAAGATTTTAAAAGGTGTTACATCTTTTTGGAAGAAATCTAATATCATCAAGTTTATGATTGAATCTATTTTCTTGTTTATTCAGTCTACTAACCCCTCGACCTCTTTCTCCCCACCTGTGGCCTTGCTAAAACAGTAGAAAAGGGAAATTTTAGATTTAATTAGGTGCGTCCTATGTTGAAATAACAGTAAATGATGGTAATAATAATGTTACTTACTCCTTGTCTGGAGGGCTGAAACAACACACGGTTCAATATGAGAATATATAAAAAATGAAATGATAAAGGTCTTCACGATAAATTACAGAAGTTAAAATTGTAGATGGAAATTACAGACGGTTAATGACAGTATTTCTAGTTATGTTTTAATAAATTTAAAATGACGATAAATGTACTTTCTTGTTTTATTCACGTTAATCTACTAACTTTATTGGCTCCTCTTCCGTCCTAAATGGAAAAAAAAACCGGAATGACATTTCTGAATGAAGTGGTGTGAAAGATTTAAATATCAGGTAATGATGTTAAACTAATGTTACTTACTCAGTAGTATCCGGGGAGCTGAAACAACACACGTTTCAATATGAGAATTAAAAAAAGTAATTATAAAAGCCTTCATATTAAAATTACAGAAGTGAGATATTGTAGACGGAATTGACCGGCATTGAATGAAACCATTTCTAGTCTAATTTTATACTGGTTTATTTTACTGACAAATCAATAAAAGTGTAAAGTCTTATTTCTTTTTAAAAATATTTGTATAGTAAATTTACTTTCATAAAAGAAATGTCATACCTTGCTCTTTTCGCGTATGTTAGTGCAAAACTAATAAGACAAAAAAAATTATTTTTAATATCTATCAAAGAAATGACATAATTCGTTAGTAACAAAAAAAATTGAGAAAAGTATACGGGCAGGGGAGTCCCTCTATTTTTTCAATGACCAGGGACAATTCCCTGGTCATGTCTTTAATCTCCTGGCATATGCATCTGTTTAAAGAAAAAAAAAGTCACTGATAAAAAATTCAATGCGCCCAAGTATTCATCGAATGTGTATAAAAAATATAAATGAACATACTTATCCATCTTTTTAGAGATAGGTAAAGTTTGAAGGGTATATTTTCTCTTTTTATTGGGGAAAAAGCACGTGATATGAGTACCCAATTTGAATGATAATAAATTTAGGATTTTGAAATGTATACAGTGAATCTGCCGACGAGAGAAAAAATGTAAAATATGTACTGGTCATCATTTTTTCTAATCAGAGAGAGACGAGAAAAAAAAATCCATAAGCGTGAAATTAAAAATGTGTATCTGTAATTGAAACATGCCACAGAAATTATTCCGATGACATTTTTACAATCAGTTCCTAACGATCAATTAGCACATTTCTGATCAAATTCAGTGACTTTTATTATGATTGCATGCACTGTACATCAATTTTAATCAGTGTAATCAGTTGATAAGTGAATAAAATCACGAGGGAAAAGAAAGGATGACCACATTGACCAGTATACACCCTTAGATAAAAGTCCACCAGAACTATATTTTGAACTTGTTCATTATTAAATTAAGGTATCACTAAAAATGGAAAATTCAATTGTATTCAGTTTATTTTTCAACATCGTTTTGTTTACTAGCGCTTGCCAGGAGTGCAATTACATTGTCGGCAACTATGCGACATGCTCCGGAGAGAATATATGTGTCTACGGGGCGAAATATGTGGAAGTCGAGTGCTGGCTAAAAAACATCCAAACGGACGTGAGCATTGAACAATTATTAATAAGAGGACAATGCGGAAATATAAGCCAGTACAAAAAATTTTGTCATCAGGGGGTGAAAACCATCGAAATGATCACTTCAGGCGACATTCTATCAAGTTTAGGTAAGTGTGATGAAGTAATTATTTATTGTGTACAAATATGGTTAAAAAATCACATCATTTTACTTCATTCCTGCCGCAAATTTCCCACAGTATCGCACTGGACCAGGTGTGCGTTACATAACTGCACCTGCAGCGAATGAGGGCTACATCCCTGAGAAAAAAACCGGTTTCTGTCTTGCCGAGAGGCTTACAACTTTTCATCTTTTCCGGTGTGCGTTACATCACTGCACCTGCAGTGAATGCCCTGAGAAAAAAAACCCGGTTTCTCACGCTATCGCACATTGTTCCGAGATGCCTTGTGAACAGGTTTTCATAAACGGTCTTCCGACTCTGGAGTGTGGTACATCTTTTTTTTTCTCCCTTGGATTTCAGTTTTAATGAATTTATACATATTCTGGATAACAATATTTACATGGAATGATGTGTGTGATTTGAGGTGATTTATTTACAAGGATGTAATTTTTTTTTCAGACACCGCGACAACCACAACCACAACCATGGTTCAAGATCGTAAGTCAATGTCTTAAAAGTGTCTCAGATCAGTAGAATCTGTTTTTCTTCCTTAGGGATTGATAAGTTGTATAATTTCTACAGGTCTGATGATGCTTCATGATCGTTGTTGATGATTTTAATATTTATTGTTACGATTAACATCTTGTTGATTTTACAAAATTAGTATTTCATACTATTTTAACCTATTAGTCTATTTTAAGTTTTTTATGTTCATATTAATATATACAGATACACGTACGTTCGAGACAACCCAACACACGGACTCCTCTCCGACGACCTCATCCACCGACATCGGTACACACGGAGACGTATCACTAACACCTCATTTCACATCACTACCCACAGCCCTTACGCACAGACAAGACACGACGAACTTGACCATCCTCTCGTCCATGCCGCACGGAAACTTGACTACCGCAGTCCCCTTCCGTAACAATTCTAAGACGGACATGACGACTCCACTCGCGTTCTCCGCTGAGACGCACGGACGGACTATGAACATCTCAACTACCCCATCCCCCGACACGACCTTTGTAAACACATCCCCCTCCCCCAGTTCACGCAGAGACTATACATTTAACCGTACATTCTCCACCCCCAGCAGTAGGTCAACACCGGAAATCACAACCGATTCAGCGAGGGACACAACCCCTAGTGCCAGTTCGGACAAGGGTAGCGAAAACGAACTTGATTATATTTTCCTTATTATTCTTATTCCTCTATTAGTGCTAATGTGTGTTTGTGTATTGCGATTAAAACAGAGAAAACGTTACCTTGTAAATACTGAAATTGAAATGGAATGTATAGACGAAGAAGACATAATATTCAACGTACCTACTAATCAATAATAAATAGCATGATGAAATAATGTATTGTTCAAATTTTATCAAACATATAAAGAGATTTAAGAACTATCTGACACGTGTTTAACAGAATTATAAAGATCCGTGATTTATACTAGTAAACTGTACTAATCTTTTTTGTTACTAATATGAATGTGTATTTGAGTAACATATGGTCGACTAATATCCTTGTTTTTTGCATGCGTTGACACTGATGAAAATCTGAAGTAAGTATGTATTATATATTTTCTGATCAAATATGAAATGCAATTAACTATATAGTGATTTGTTAAAAACTCATGCTCAGATTGAAAATTAATGTCATATGTTTTTACAAGTAATTAATTTCCAAATTAATAATTACAGTTGCTACATCTTACGGACTTGCAGTAACTAGTGTGTGTTTGTTTGTGATCCTCATATTATCATGGATTGCAAGAGTACTCCTCAGGAGGATGGGATTGACTTGCCGGTTACCCGTCAAGAGAGATGTCCGCGCGAATAGGTAATTTCTTTCTTTCTCTCTCTAAAATTACATTCAAAAACTGCTTACTATCTAATACTAAGTAATAAGTAAGAAAAAAATTCAGTACAAAACATATTTATATCATACAGGAAACCAGGCCGAGGTGAGGATATTGAGATGAGAGAGATTGGAGCTGTTGTGGACGTAGAGGAGGAGGAACAGGAAACATGCCGGTACTCTCTCCGGGAGCGAAAGGAGTAAGGGTGAGTTCATATTGTGAATATCAGTAAAAGTAGCATGAACGTATTATAAAGTAATATTGTATGTTTTCATTATTTTGTATATTTGATTTTTAAGATGACGAAAGAAGAACGGAGAAGGAAGTCCAGGGAGGATAGTTGATTCATTAGGGATTGTGGAATTAAGTCCAGATATATGTGGAACAATGGAGAAAGTCCAGTATATGTTCATTAAGAAACTGTGTAAAATGTGTTCTCGTTAAGAAACTGGAAAACGATGAAGAAAGTCCAGGAAGGGCAGAATATGTTCATGTTAAAAAACTGTGTAAAATGTGTTCTCGTTAAGAAACTGGAAAACGATGAAGAAAGTCCAGGAAGGGCAGAATATGTTCATGTTAAAAACTGTGTAAAATGTGTTCTCGTTAAGAATCTGTAGATCTGTGACTGCAGTCCAGGAAGGACAGTACGTGTACGCGTGAAGAAACTGTAAATTGTGTTCTCATTAAGAATCTATAGAACGACGAGTATAGAAAACTGAATTTGCCATTAATAAATTTGTAAACTTTTTATTCTTTTTATTCACTAAATGTATATACATTTATTTAGTGATAGTTTGTTGGAACTAAGTTGGTGATTGATTAATGATTTTTATTTAATCTACAAAAAGTGAACAATATGTGTAATGACAGAAATCATGCCCATGTTTGGAAGTTATTTGATTGATAGGTATCATGTGTATTTTTTTAATAAAATACACAAGTTGTCTGAACCAATCATCTAATACCCGAACTTTGGTATGAAACGTAAAAAGACAGCAAAAAGAATTTACGCACGAATAAATTACAAGGATTAAAGATTAAATCTATTTATTTTAGGAAAAGTGTAAAACACGGACTGAGGATGACAAAAAGAATTCCCCGCCCTGTTTGAACCTTAAATCATTGGTAACAAATAATGTGCGTTCACGCCCATGTTATTTGATTGAAAGGTATCATGTGTATTTTTCTTAACTAAATACACAAGTTGTCTTAACCAATCATCTAACAGCTGAACTTGGGTATGAAACGTAAAAAGACAGCAAAAAGAATTTACACACGAATAAATTACAAAGAGGATTTGAAATTAAATTTATTGAGAAAAAAGCATAAAACAGAGACTGAGGATGACTAAAATAACCCTCCCCTTTCCTGTTTAAATATTATGTCATTGTTAAAAATGATGTGTATATCTTGAAAACTAAATATATGCGAGATCCATGAATGATATGAATAATTACCCCCCTGTTTAAATATTAAGCCATTGTTAAAAATGGTGCGTATATCTTGAAAAAAAAATATATACGAGATCCAAGGTGTATGACGCGAATCATGCATGAACGAATTAGAAAGGAGGGGGGGGGGGTATTAAAAAGAATAAAAGGTATTCGTTGTATATAAAGAAATAACAGGTATCCGTGAACAATATTCCAGAGTTCCGAAATGTTTTTTACGCTTGAGCAGTATCATCCAACGGGAATCTGCGAATGATTAAAATGTCCAAAATAAAATAACCGTATATTACTCTTGTTGCCTATTATGTTTGAAGTCCTCAGAGGAGACTGACGTGCGTTAATAAAGAAAAAAGACCATCATGTTTCAGTGTGGTTATTGCGAATTAATGTTTAATGATTATGATAGCATGGCCGATCACGAAAAGATACACGAACGGAATATTAACAATACTGTAAGGTAAGACCGACATTTGTTTATCCTCTCGTACACTCGCGAGGAAGCTATTGGATAAAGGGAGGCAAATCTCAACTAACTTCAAATATCGGCCCTGAACTCAAGCATTACCTTGTTATCGTCCCTTGTAAAAGTCAAATACAGAGCATGATGTACATGTGAATAACGCAAGTCATAGCATCGAGTAATGAAGTGTAAGATACATTATATCTCATTCATCGGGGATGACCAATATATCATTACATATATGTATGTAATTGCTTTTTTTTTCATTTCTTTTTCCTCTCGATGATATACCATTTAAAGAGAAAAAAACAGAGATCTAATTCACAGTTGAATGTACCATAAAAAAAAAATCATTAATGAGTTTACCGTGTGATGTGTTTGTTGTCAAACAAGAACTTTACGATATGACCCCGATTTAAATCCAAAACACACGTATGGTGTTCCCTGCGAGCTAATTGTCAATATAAACAGAGAGCGACTTCATGTATGGTGAACCGCTAATGATAAAAATAGATCAAGTTACCGAGCCATGGTATGGTGTCGCATTCAAGATAAAATTCACCCCCCATCAAAGCATCCCATGTATGGTGCCCCGTTTTTGATAAAAGTCAGTAAAAAATAAAATATGTGGTGACCCGTTTGAGAGAAATTTAATATAATTTTTTATTTTTTTATTTTTTTTTTTTAAATGTATGGTGGTTCGTTAAAGACAAAAAAAAACTTGATTTTAATGAAATACGGTTTACAACACTTGTTCAACCATCGATTTAAATTAAATGCATGTATGGTGTACCATGCGAGATACATGGCTTTAAAACAGAGAACCACTTCAAATAGGGTGGTCCGTTTGTGAAAAAAAATTCTTAAAGTCAGCCACGGTACGGTACATAAAAGATAAAAATAAATACCCCCATCAACGTATTCCATGTATGGTTCGCCGTTTGTGATAAAAGTCAATAAAAAAATAAAAATATACGGTGACCCATTGGAGATAAAATCGGATGAAAAAAAAGGTTTTTAAATTAAAAAAAAAAAGAGAGAGAGTTTATACAAAGGGTGGCCCGTTTTGAGATTTAAAAGAAAAAAGAAAACTAAGAGTTTGAATGTACGGTGACTCGTCACAGTAACCAATGTAGGAGCAATGACTACATGTCTGATGTTTATTTAAAATATACAATGATTAATTGCAGCTCGAGTGTTTGTGAACAAGACCTGTTTCGAGACATCCAAGACATGGATTGGTCACCTACTACGGGAGAGGACCTATTAGGCCAGGCATCCACGTCCGGCGGCACGAATGCAGAGAGCATCGACTTTGGCGACATTGCCGATTCCTCCTTCCACGGTGACGATTCCCTGTTGATGGAAAGAGAGGGACTACCTAATTCTCCTTTTTTTGACTTTGCGGAAATCACAGACACCTCTTTTCACGGAGAAGATTCTCTTCTTTGCGACGTGGCAGTGGATCCGCTGAACGATTCATCCCTCGGTCAGTACGGTGCTGGACGAAAAGACGATTTCGATATTCGAATTGTACGCGAAAAGAAATTGAAAAAGATGGGAGCGGTGGACGTGCAGTACGAGTTGACGTTCCACGACGAGCTCTTTCGGGAAAAAAAGATGATCGAAGTCAAACACGTCTTGAAAGACGCCTTCGAAGAGATGCTCGATCGAGTCAAGAAGGACCTTCGTCCCGGAGATCTCGTCAGGGCAGCCATTCATAATGATCATTTGGACTTGCCCGTGTTCGTCCCCTGTCGACCCATGGAGGAGATGGATGCAGAGGCCATGTTAGAAAGCCTGATGATCGTCCTCAACAGTCACCAGGACTTACCTTTCGATTCCTCTTGTCGAATCGATATCGGAGCCATCAAATATCCACGCGGTGGTACGGGCGTAAAGATGTCTTCCGTGGCTAAATCGATCGCCGAGAAGAGAGCCATTATAAAGATACACAATACCGATAACAAGTGTCTCGTCCGCGCTGCTCTCGTCTCTTTGGCCCACAGTTGTCAAATTCACATCACGGAGTTTGACATTATCAAGAGGCGTCATCCGACTCTCACGACCGGGGAAATTCTCATTTTTCACCATCAGTGTCCGCTCTGGTATTGCCGGGATCTGCGAAAAAACCACAAAGGAGCCCAAGACAGCCTGACCGACCAGGTCTGTGTCACAATGAACATCGTCGACGACGGCCCGTTGTCCTACTTAAACATCCCTCCTCTAGAAGATTTTCTCAACGTGAACCTCTACATCATCAGTGCCAAGATGGGGAACGCATTCTCTTACATCAGTGCCCATCACGACGAGGAACGCAAGAAGTTATTCCTGTTGCACGACGACACGGAGGGGGCCGAGCACTTTTATCCCATCACGACACTGGCAGGTTTCTTTTGTCGGTCACGGTTCTGCAGTACTTGTTTAAAACCCTACGAAAAGCCATACGGACATAAATGCAAACATCATTGCAATGTCTGTTTTTCCGACCGTTGTCCCGTACGACAAGAGAGAACTTGCCCAGACTGTCAACAGACCTGTCGCTCTGGGGCATGTTTCGTTCGACATAAGAATCCCATGGAAGGCGGAACCATACCTTGCGATCTCCGATACAAATGTCCGACCTGCAAGAAGACTTTCTTACGTCACGAGTTAAGACCCGAAGATCACCGATGCGGCCATTACATCTGCAAGTCTTGCAGACAATACGTAGATCCCGAACATCTGTGCTACGCCAGGAGACACCCTTCCAAAGAAAACCAGACCAGTCGACGATTCATTTTTGCCGACATCGAGGCCTCGCAAAAGGACGAAATCGTCCAGTGCGAGTGGGGATACGCACCTCGACGCCTCACCGACTGTACCGAATGTCGAACTGAGCAAGACCCTTGCCCCTCCTGTCGACTCTGTCAACACTGTCACAAATCGCACTGCGGAAAATTTAAACACACCGTCGTCTTGGCAGTGTGTCAGACCGCCTGTGAAGATTGCGAGAACGACGACGTCACATTCGACAGTACGTGCAACTCTTGCGGAGACCGATGTTCGACCTGTGGCAAGAAGGACTAGAAAACCAAACAGTACCTTTCGCTTCCCTGTCCCGGTCGATGCGGACAGCGAGAGCGCGTCTTCCAGACCTTGTACGATCTCGGGAGTTGGATCTTTCGCGAACATCACAAAGGCTTTACCGTCCTGTTTCATAACCTCTCGTACGACGGCCAGTTTCTATTGCAGTACTTACTGTCGCAGTCCCTTCGTCCTTCCTTTATCATTTACAGGGGAAGTAAAATTCAAATGTTTAACATCACCGGCCTTCAAATCCGAGTCATCGATTCGTTTAATTTCCTACCGATGGCCTTATCCAAACTTCCCAAAGCCTTTCAGCTGGAATCGCTGGCCAAGGGATACTTTCCTCACTTTTTTACATGTCAAGCCAACCGGAATTACGTGGGACCCTACCCACCTGCCGAGACTTATGGTCCCAATGCCATGTCTGTGGATGGTAGAAAAGAGTTCTTCAAATGGTACGACGCTAAAGTCGCCAGTGGAGACATCTTTGATTTTCAACAAGAAATCCTGAAGTACTGCCGAAGAGACGTTGACATCCCCCGACGTGCCTGTCTCAAGTTCAAGAACCTCCCGCAGGAAGCAACCAGTAAAGAGGGAGGCCAAACCGTCGATTCGTTCGATTCCTGCACTATTGCGTCTCTCTGCATGGACGTATTTAAATCCAAGTTTTTAACCGAAGACTGGAGATGCCTGGTCCAAGGGGACGATGGAGAACGATGGCTGGAGGTTAAGAAGTTTGACAGAGAGGCGATCGTAAATGACGAGGGACATTGGATTCCGTGGAATACTCTGAAGCAACGGGACGTCGTCATCGTGAAATAAGAGTTTGTCAAGTCCCCCATTGCATCCCCTCCACCCAAGGGATATCCGTCCCGCATCCAGTACAGCCGCAAGTCCATCTGCTGGTTAGAGTTACTGAGACATCGCGCTCAAACTTTGGGACGCGATTTGGACATTCAGCATGCACTCACGGGACGTGGCGAATACCACCTACCCGGTACCCGATATTTCCTAGACGGATAGGTTCCCCCGAGTGCCGAACACCCCCACGGCGTGGCTTAGGAGTTCCACGGCTGTCTGTACCACGGCTGCCCCGTCTGTTACAAAGACCGAGATGCCCTACTGATTCCGAATTCGGAGCAGACGGCTTCCGAATTGTTTGCACTGACGCAGGAACGTCAACTCCGTGAACACGGACTCAAAGTGGTTACCCTCTGGGAACACGAGTTTGACGCCATGTTCAAGACGGACGAGGAGGCCAAAGCGTTCTTCGACCGTTTAGAAGTGGTGGACCGTCTCGATCCTCGGGACAGTCTGATGGGCAGTCGTACCAACGGATGCGTGCTCTACAAGCGAGCCACCAACACTACTAAGTCAAAAACGTACTGACATTCCCATTTTTTACTGACAAACTTAGAAAATTACTGACAATGTGCTGTCGTTACTGTAAAACTTAGACATTTACTGACCTTTTTACTGCCGGTACTGATAAACTTAGAAAAGTGCTGACAATCTTAGTCGGTGCTGAAAAACTTAGACAATTACTGACCCGTTTACTGTCCCTGCTGAAAAACTTACACAAGTGCTGACATTTACTGATATGTACTGTCCCTATTGTTCTCGCTCTCGGGGAGGCTGCAGTGGTGTGGAATTGATTTTTTTAAATTTTAACATAGATTATTATTTCATTTATTTGTTTTTTCATATAATATTTAACTATGTCCAGATGTTATCTTTGAAAAAAAAATCTTCTTTGATCGATTTATAGAAAATTGATTTGTAAAAAAAAAAATTCAAGAGAAGGGATTAAATTTCAAAACCTTCAAAAAGATAAGCAATTAAAAAAAAAAATAAAAATCTTCGTTTAGTCGTGAGATATGAAATTTTACAGGTCTTTTCCTTTTTATAATAAAAAAAATGTTATTACATGACATATATTTTATAGTATTTTCTTAATTAACATTAACTCCCTGACTTTCTTTAATATTAATGTAAAGAATTAAACTGTTAGGCTAGATGTGTTTTATTCAATTTTAATTTAATTTATTCAAATTAGGTTTGAATAATTTTAATAAACTCATAGCGCGCGGTGAGGCCGTGGGTGCCCCCTTTTGAGGAAAGGCGTTTGTTATTGTTTTCAGATTATGTAAAATTTTTAATTATGTGGAGGCCACCCATATTTGTTTTTGTGCAGTCAAACATACCCGAATCCAAGCATTTGAAAAAAGAAACCAAAATTAAAAGAAAGACGGGGGATTTAAATTTTTTAAAAATAACTTTTTATTTTATTTATTGGGCAGGGGGAGGGGGTTACGGGCCTGCATTGATCATTGATCCTTTGATATTCATTGATTTAGTTACTGTCCGCATTATTCTTTTGAAATAATGTACATCTTTTAGCTGATTTTCGAATCTGGATTTTCTGGATCCCCACCTGAAAGTGTTATTTTAATTCAAATACATGTAACACTATGACATTTTATTATCATCATTTGTCTATGCATACTCCTGAAACAAAACTTTGATAGAAATTAATATCAATGTTCTTTCCAAATAGAGTGTCGGTAGACGTTTACATGGATCTAGTTTCTTTTCAAATTAAAATGGGGGGGGGGGGGCACGTGCGAACTAAATGTAGAACGATGAACATGTACTTATTTATTTTACTAAAGTAGAACACACAATTAATACTGTTGGTAAAAAAAATAATAATATATTTATTTAACGTAATAAATCGACGTTTCATAGCTTTGTTCGGTATCGAAACCAGTATCATGATTCTACGGTAACACTGTGCTTTTATTCGTCCAAAATTATTCAAGTCGTTTAGCTGGTATCCAGCCGAATTACATAATCATTCAACGTACAATCGGAAACTTGGTGAAGCACCTGTGTGTAGAAGAAATCGCATGAGGCAACCCGAGTGTGTACGGTAGCGGGTAAAGAATACAGTAGGTGTCACTGCAGCATTATACAGAAGAACACTCGCCGGATTTCACTGGAAGTTGGTTACGCAACATTACGGCGACAGGTAGACTCTTCTTCAAGACAGTTTGAATTTGAGAAATTCAACACCAACACATACGTAATATAAATATGCAATCTAGAATCCTTCAACCTCTTCTTAGATTAAATAAATATTTTTTTTAATATATCGACGTAAGATAAAATTAACGATTAATGAAAAAGAAGATTGATGTAAAAACCAACCGGGGAAAGGCACAAATTGTTCAAAGATTTAAGCAAAAATAAATATATGAGAAGGGGTACATTACATCCAAAGTTTTTTTTTTAAAATTACTGGTTCCTAATATATTTTTTGTTAAGTTGTGTTAGTGTGTGTGTGGGACAGTGGAGTGAGGAATTTGTTTGATTATCAAATCAAATAATAAATAGTTCATAGTATATTTCCTTAACTTTTTATCAGTAATTATGAATAATTAAAAATCAAACATAATTTATATGCAGCAATATTATGACAGTAAAAAAATTTCAGTCTGAGTTTAACTATATTTTAAACTTTGCCTGGGTCGATATTGATTTTTTGGAGAGAGAGAGGAGAGAGAGAGATGAATGGTAACTCGACACGGAAGATACAATGTAGTGGGCACCTACAGTTAGCGAATAATCTTACTCTAATTTATGAAAAGGAAAAATGTTAATGAAACCTGAATCAAATAAATAATGATTACGGGTATAAATTGATCAAATGGACAAAGAAATTTGCATCATTCAAAAAACTAACACATTTTTATAAATCATATCCAAGTACCGGTATACTAGATATTTTTTTCATGCAACGTGTGTAGGGGGGGGGGGGTTATACATGTATGCTAGAGGGTTCGAAATAAATATTTGCGAGCACTGATGACTTCCAATTTTTACTACTTTGTAAAATATTTTACCAGACAAGTCCGCCCTCTGCCTTATTATTATGTTAACATCATAACACCCCCTACGTCTACCTACTTTAATGAGATGAAATTTAATTTCAGCACATAAAATTAAATTAATTCCAATTCACCGATAGCTACAGGGGGAAAATGGAAGATACGAAACATGTAATATTTTTGATAAAATTGAATCCTGATTAAAATATATTTTAAATATTAAGTTTAAATACTAAATAGTGATCTAACCCCTCGGCAATGTGAATAAACGGAGCACTTCTCAAGTATTTAAGTAACTTAAAGTGTTTGTATCTTTAAGAGAGAGGGAGAGAGAGAGAGAGAAGAAAAATAATGGAGAAAAATGGTGCTACTGCTAATATTAGTCTTTACGCTGACCTAGTAAATATATATATTTTCCGTAAGATTACTATAATTGCTAGTACATGATTTTTTATTACTAGTCTGATAATTATTTATTAGTCTCGGACTTACAGACATTGGGTACTTATGAACCCTGCGTAATCGATCAACCAACCATTCATTTAGATATAATGTTTTAAGTGGCCAAATTAACAAGGCATAGTACAAGTTTATATATGGAACACTGTACTGTTCAATAGGGGAACTCCCGTATGAGCAAATGAAACCGGAAATCTTAAACAGGGGTTAATAATTATATAACTTGTACAGATATGTCCGAGAACATTAGGACACTTAATTACCTATTTGTTTGTGAAAAGAAAATTGATACAACGTTTTTTAACTTTCCGATCGTGAAAACGGGGGGACTCTACATTAAAGTCAGATATCTGTCCGCAAAGATATAAATAGATGAAAACTAACTTGATGATTAATTAATTTTAATTCTTTAATTGATCAGGGAGAAATATATTCAACACATAAATTTAAACTTGATTTACACATAGTTAATTTCAATTCATATTCTGAATTATTTTACAGATATCAATAATATTTAGATTTAAAATGATAACTGCCTGGGATTTTTTTTCATCAAAAATTAAAATAAGACTGTTTTTAAATGCAAAGTATAACACACAGTCATTTTCACACCACTGCAGCTTCCCCGAGAGCGAGAACAATAGGGACAGTACTTATCAGTAAATGTCAGCACTTGTCTAAGTTTTTCAGCAGGGACAGTAAACGGGTCAGTAATTGTCTAAGTTTTTCAGCACCGACTAAGATTGTCAGCACTTTTCTAAGTTTATCAGTACCGGCAGTAAAAAGGTCAGTAATTGTCTAAGTTTTACAGTAACGACAGCACATTGTCAGTAATTTTCTAAGTTTGTCAGTAAAAAATGGGAATGTCAGTACGTTTTTGACTTGGTAGTGCAAGGACACGAAAATCAAATACGTGCCTCCCTGTACCCCTTTGTCAACAAGACGTGCCGTTACCCCGTCGGACACCCAGACATCGTCACCCGGGATTTCGCCGACCTTTCGACCTATTTCGGATTGGTCAAAGTCTTACCACCCCGCGGTCTATTTCATCCGGTCTTGGGTTACCGCACGGGAGGTAAATTGACCTTTCCTCTCTGTCGAACGTCAGCAACAGACCCCCTGTGTCTGCAACGAGGACCAAAGGGATTTCATGAGAACGTATTGCACGCCAGAACTCTCAAAAGCCATCGAAAAAGGGTACGCGGTCTTGAAAATCTACGAGGTGTATCACCGGACGGAAACGAGTCAGTACGACACGGCCACGAAGACCGGAGGCCTCTTTTCCTCCTTCATCAACATGTTTCTGAAAATAAAACAAGAGGCCAGTGGGCGACCGGCGTGGGTCAAGACCGAGTCGGATCTGGACCGTTACATCAGAATGTACGAGGTCAGGGAAGGCATTCGCTTAGACCCCGACAAAATTCAAGTTAATCCGGGTCTAAGGAGTTTAGCCAAACTGTTGTTGAACAGTTTTTTTTGGGAAATTCGGTCAGCACACGAATCTGGCCAAGACCCAATTTCTTCACGACAGTCAAGCCCACGTCCTCTTCGGTCAAATGACCAACCCCACCGTAGAGATTGTCGACTTTAACATCGTGGATGACGAGAACTTCATGCTGTCATCCAAACGCATTTCGGAAGAGATGTGTGCTCCGGGTCACACCAACGTGTTTCTGGCCTCTTTTATCACCTGCTAGGCACGGCTCAAACTGTACGACCTACTAGATCAATTACAGACTCGCGTCCTTTTTTGGGACACGGATTCCGTCATCTACGTGTCTAAGGCAGGGGAGTGGGAACCTCCCACCGGAGACTACCTGGGAGAGCTCACCGTCGAACTGCACGAAGGAGATTGGATCACGGAATTTGTCCGTAACGGTCCCAAAAACTACGCGTACCGGACGCACCAGGGAAAGCAGGTGTGTGAAGTGAAAGGCTTTTCTCTCAACTATGCCAATTCACAGATTCTCAACCTGGAAAGTATGAGAGACGCCATGTTTAATCGCGACGATCCGACGATGGGCATGTATCACACCACCAGTGCCAATAAGATCTGCCGGGAAAAGATTCATTCGGAGCTCTACAGTCAAGAAGAACTCAAACAATATTCGACCGTCTACACTAAGAGAGTCGTGCAGAGTGAGCTGACTACCCTTCCTTACGGATATTGACACGACATTTTTTTTATGAAATCATTAGTAGTATAACCGACATATAGGGGGGGGGGGGTAAACAATGGGTCTATTGTTGGGAGAACAATGGAAGGATGATCCGGATTATCCCCCCGCCATTGTAAGGGGTGACAATGGAGGGGGTAAACAAGGGGATTTATTGTTTGGGAGGACAATGGGAGGATGATCCGGATTATTCCCCCTCTATTGTAAGGCGAGGGGGGAAGAACAAGGAAGTAAGGTTATAAATGACCTCACCGTGACCCGGAGGAGACATGATCGTGTCAGAGACACGACAATTGAACGGGAAAATCCTTATTTGTAAACAAGACCAGAAACATTGTATATCTCTAGTAGTATAATGGCCAGGCGATGAGTGATTATGACGTGGATGTGATACATTGTAAAATGCACTTAAAGATTGGGTATTAAATATCGGAAAACGTATATACAAATAAAACTAAAAGTGCATCCTTAATGTGATCACAGCGTGTCTGAGCCTAAAATAATACCTTGAACGAGAGAGCAAGGTGTTGACCCACAAAGGATCGATAATGTTCACATGTAGTCATAACATTTACACAGCAGTAAGACGTACATACCGAAGACCGAATGTTAAATGACTGATTACGACAAATGGTGTATTTAAAAAAAAAATACAGGATGTCTAACAATCACATAATCTCCAATCATCGGCATGTTTTAGTCTCAGATACTCAAAGTTTTATCAATGAAACCTTTTATATGAATAACTTGTTTTAAAATTCGGACATACCAAAGTTCAGATGTTAAATGACTGATTACGACAACTTGTGTATTTTTTTTTAAATACACACGTTATCTAACAATCAAAAAAAGTCCAAACATGGGCATGTTTTATTCAAGATACTTTATTTTTTAGCTCACCTCAACGAAGTTGGAGGGTGCTTATGTGATACCGTCGGTTTCGGCGTCCCAGGTTAAGGTTACGTTTTTTGGAGCAGTTTTCTGTTTAATTACTTCTGTGTCCTATATTGATTAGACATGCATGGAAGATGGTTTTAGTGTGTTTCATTGTACCAGACAAAGTTTCAGATGCTGCAATTTCAGAAAAGGAATGACCAGGGTAATGTTTTTGGAGCAGGTTACCATTTTTGGTGCAGTTTTTGGTGCAGGTTTCATTTCCAAGTAACTATAAGCCCTGTGTTGACCAAACTTGCATGGATGATACATCTAAGGATGCAAACTACCGGGCTTGCTTCGGATGCTGAATCTGACCTACATTTTCCGGTAGAGTGAACAGGATAAAGTTTTTGGTGCAGGTTTCATTTCCAAGGAAGTATGAGTTCTTTAATGACCAAACTTGCATAGATGATACATCTAAGGATACATACTACCAGGCTTGCTTCGGATGCTGAATCTGACCTACTTTTTGTGGATGAGTGAAAATGTTAGTTTTTGAAACATGTTTCATTTCCAATAAACTATGAGCCCTATAATGAGACTTGCATGGATGATACATCTTAGGATGCACACTAATGGACTAAATGCTTCGGATGCTGAATTCGTCATACATTTTTCAGATAATAGACAAGGTAAAAGTTATGGTTGCAGGTCTATTACCAAAAACTATAAGGCTTATATAACATTGTATAAACCAAACTTGCACAAATGTTGCATCAAGAGATAAAAACTCTCAAATTTGATTCAGATGCTGGGTTTTCATTACATTTTCATGAAGAAGAACTAGTTTAAATTTTTTATGTAGATTTATTTCAAAGTATCAGATCAAAATTGCTTGAATATTTTCATTTTTGGAATGTATACTTTTTGTTGGTTAATTGTGTGACTTTGCCTTACATAAAGACAACATTCGTTGAGGTGAGCTCTGTAATCTCTGATTACCTATGTTTTTTTTTAATAAAATCCTTTAAATGATTAAACTGATTTTTGTTGCGTTCCTGCACATTCCTTCTTCAATGAAATCAATAACATCACACCCATAAAAAGTATTGATTTTTTTTTAATTAGAAATGTGATCCATTCATTGTTCATTCCATGAGAATGCTGTAAAGAGAAACAATATAAAAAAATTAAAATAGCCACAAATATGTCCACACAATACACTAATACTGGAATACTAAACTAAGCGCTTCGTTCTTCCTACTTCCGTTGACCCTCCTGATCATAAAAAAAATAATTAAAAAATACTTACGTTTCATCGGCGTCTTTGGATTCAGGGCTGAAATAAAAGATACAATTTATAAAAGTAACGATATACAAACATTATTTCTAGTCAGCTCTCGGAATGTATATTTACATGTATTTCAAAATTTGAACACATACGGAGGTGTCTCCACATAAGAGTGGAGAGAGTAAGTTCAAGTAAATTTTAATTTTCAACCACAGTACTAACGAAATTTCAGAATGTGATATGCTTACGTACTTTGGGTCAACCCTTGACTGAAATAAAGATTATTGTGATGGTCAAAATAAGAGACACATAACAAGTACACTACAACCATCAAGAATATGAAATATTTTACTGCAATAAAAAAGATTGAGTAAAGTGATTAACCTTTCCACCAATTCTCCGATGGACACATTGTTTAGGGAATCCCCCAGTTCTTCTTCTTCTTCTTCTTCTACCCTGCTGACCGTACTTAAAGCAGAGAAAAATAAATATGATTTCTACAGGTCATGAATGTCTATGAAGAACAAATTTAAATACTGAAAAAATACTAACTTGGGTCTTTTTGGCGCATTAGGTGGCACACTGTAAATGAAAGACTATAACGTTAAAATTGAAAATAAGAAGATAAATGAATAAATACATGTGTATCTTACAAGGAGTATTAAATTTTATCTCTGTATTTAATTAAATAAAATGAAGAGTTGAAACTGATGGGATTTTTGTTTATCTACGTCGACCCCAATGCAGCCGATGGTACTTTTAATTCACCATCCCCGTCTCTAAAACGTTGAGAAATGAATGCATGAACAAAATATATAAATATTATATTTACGGAATGGTAAATAAAACTATAATTTATACTCATGGTTTTTTTTTTTATTTGAAAATGAAAAGATAAATGAATAAATACATGCGTATTGTACAGGGAGTATTAAATTTTATCTATAAATTAATTAAATAAAATGAGTAGTGGAAACTGATGGGATTTTTGTTTATCTACGTCATATATTTCACTGACCCTAATGCCGACTCATCTGATTCACCATCCCCGTTTAGAAATGAATGTGTAACAAAATATACTTAAATATTATATTTAATGAATGATAAATGAGAAGGGTTAATAAGACTTATTCTACTAACTCTTTAGTGGGGGTTCCGATTGGCGTGCTAATTAATGTGTTGAAAAAAAGCATAGGAATTAATAAGAAATAGAAAAGAAAAAAACGAAAGAAAATGAATTCCAGTCTTTTAAAATAAAATTTCAGTGAAAGATTAAATTATACATGTAGCTAGGCATCACTGACAGTACGTCACAGTAGTAAGGGGGATAACGTGCAGTCAGTATACAGTCAAGATGACGTCATGGGGTTTTCCAGACCCCACCCACATAGGTCATAATTGAGGTCACAATCAAGGGGGCAGTACACAGTCAATGGGGTAGTACACAGTCAAGGGGGG
>PRKT01000097.1:1070299-1077799 GCA_003671525.1 Saccostrea glomerata | reverse complement strand
CTTTCCAAGCTTCCGCCTTTCCTACAGAACAAATGGATGGACCGTGCAGAAAGTATAAGAATATGAACAAAGTTACATTTCCTCCATTTTCTTATTTCTCCTCTTATATTGGGGAAATTTGTTCAACACTCAACGACCCAAGCTTTGCCTTTGAACAGTCACGTGTGACAGACCCTCACCCGCGACCTCCTAGGGAGACTCAAAGACAGTTATTTGTGTCCTCTAAGAAAACAGACTTAAAACCCGCATGTCCTCTGCACCCTAAGTCTATGTCACACTCATTAGGAGATTGCAAAGTGTTCGCAAAAAAAAGACCATAGAAGAGAAACTGAAGTTTTAAGGGAACAGAAGGCATGTTTTAGATGTTGCGGGACAGATCACACCAGGAGAGACTGCAAAACCTCAGTGAAGTGTGAAGAATGCAACGATTCGTCGCATATGACTATCATGCATGTACCGAAGCCTGACACCAAACCACCATCCGATAAGAAAGTGAACAGTCCTCATGGCGGGGAGCAAACTTCCACCCCGACTGTAAGCTCTTTATGCACGGCCATTTGTGGGGAAGGCTTCGAAGGACGCTCTTGTGCCAAAACCCTAGCTGTTAGGATACACAGTCCCAGCACCCCCTAGAGGCAGGAAATTGTATACGCCATGCTAGACGAGCACTGTAACCGCACTCTGGCCAGCCCAGAATTGCTGATGCCCTTGGAGTCAATACAGCAGAGGCACCATACACTCTGAGCTCTTGTTCTGGAAGCTGTCAGATGGTTGGAAGAGTCGCCCGTGACCTCATTGTCCAACCTATGGACCGGAGCTGCAACATAAGACTTCCTACTGTAATATAGTGCACAGATATTCCCAGGGATGTCTCCGAAATTCCAACACCCGAAATTGCTGGACATTACCGACACCTGGAAGCGATCAAGGATTCCATACCCCCCTACGACCATAGAATTCAAATCGGACTCTGATTGGTCGGGACGTAATGGAGGTGCATCACGTGATGGAGCAAATTATTGGGGACAAAAACATGCCATTCGCCCAACGACTATCCTTAGGATGGGTGATAATAGGGGAGGTGTGCTTAGATAATCTCCATAAACCTGGACAGCAAATCTACATAAACAGTAAGAAAACTCATGTCTTGAGGAATGGACGTACTACATTATTTGAACCATGTTCTAATGGCATGTAAATCACAGACTCTAATGGCCATCTGGAAAAGCCGCATACAAAACCCTGTACTTACCTCGGAGACGAACTTTTCCGCACAGCTAAAGATGACAATTCCGTAGGGTTGTCAGTGGAAGATCGAGATTTTCTGCAAATCATGAACAAGGAGATGTACCGTGATGAGAAGGGTAACTGGTCTGCTCCCTTACCCTTTCGCCTCCCTTGTGAGCCTTTGCCAAACAACAGGTCTCAAGCAGAAAAGCGAGCAGACATGTTAGGGAAAAGTCTACTCAAGAACTCAACTAAGCGTGAACACTTTGTGGAATTCATGAAGAAAGTTCTGGAATCGGGAGCAGCAGAGGTCGCACCCCCCCCTAGAGCAAGGAAAAGAGGTCTGGTATCTACCGCTCTTTGGTGTATATCACCCTAAAAAGCCGGAAAAGATCCGTGGCGTCTTTGATTCCTCGGCGGAGTACAATGGGACATCTTTAAACAAGGCTCTCATTACTGGACCCAATTTTACGAACAACCTACAGGGGATCTTGATTCGTTTCCGAAAGGACAAGTGTGCCATCGTAGCTGACATCGAGCAAATGTTTTACTCGTTCTTTGTCAAGGAGGATCACAGAGACTATTTAAGGTTCCTCTGGTACAAGAATAATGACCCTCATGCTCCACTTATTGAATACAGGATGCGAGCGCATGCCTTTGGAAATTCGCCCTCACCAGCGGTAGCCACATACGGCCTCAGGAAATGTGTCGAACGGACGAACGTCTATGGTGCTGATGTAGCAGAGTTTGTGGTGCACAATTTTTATGTGGATGATAGGTTGACATCTGTACCTTCAGTGGAAGCAGCAGTGAGCTTGTTGAAGAGGACCCAGACAGCTCTGAAAGAGGAAAGCAATCTTCGTCTTCACAAGATTGCATCCAACGAACCTGCAGTTATGAATGCCTTTCCTCGGCAGGATTTATGTAAGGAGATGGTATCACTGAATTTGGAAAAGGACGCCCTGCCTGTTCACCAGAGCCTTGGCTTGTCTTGGGACTTACAGTTTGACACATTTACCTTCCGAATACAACTTAAGGAAAAGCCAGACACGAGACGAGGGTGCCTGTCGACACTGAATAGTATTTACGACCCCTTAGGGTTTGTTGCGCCTATGCTAATCCAAGGAAAAATCCTTCTCCGAGATATAACGAATTCCATGAACTGGGATGAAGAATTACAACCTGAAGCAGCCAGGAAATGGAATGTGTGGAAAAGCTCGTTACCCTTGTTGGAAGGTGTATTTATTTCTCGAATGTATTTTGAAGAGTCATTGAGCCACTTGAACCAGCTACAACTGCATGTCTTCTCAGATGCTTCAGAACTGGCAGTATCGGCAGTGGCATATTTAAAAACCTGTTACAACGGGAGAACCGACATTTACTTTCTCTTGGGAAAAGCAAAATTGGCCCCCTCTAAGGGCACACGATACCACGTCTCGAGCTCTGTGCAGCGCTCTTAGCCACGGAAATAGGGGAAATTGTAAAAGAGAATATACAAATCACTCTCAAGGATATCCATTATCACACTGATAGTAAGGTTGTATTAGGCTATCTTAACAACAAGACTCGGCGCTTTTACAACTATGTCAGCAATCGAGTAGAACGCATCCTTCTAGTGTCGGAACCAAGGCAATGGTTCTATGTATCAACACACAACAATCCAGCTGATCACGGGACCAGGGAGCTCGCATCCGTGGAAGAACTTCAAGAAAAGTGGCTCAAGGGACCATCTTTCCTTTTAAAACCCGAACTTGACGCTGCACAAGACTACCCACTCGTGTCGCCCGAGATGGACAAAGAAATCAGAGTTGATGCAAAAAAGACCACTTGTGCACTTAAGGAAAGTTTTGTGACCACATTCGACAGATTCAGTAATTGGCACAACTTAGTCGGAGCAATAGCTCTTATTAAAGGGCTTGCTAAAGGACATTTGAAAGATAAAACAAGCGTCAAACCAAATCACATAGGCCTAAGGGAGGAATCGCATAATCTTCTAATCAGATTGACTCAACAGTGCGCATACTCAGATGAAATATCTTCCCTCCGTGAAGGAACACTAGTCTCAAAGGCCAGCCTACTTCGTCGTCTGTCCCCATTTCTGGACGAAAACGGAATCCTTCGAGTAGGTGGACGACTTTCTCAGAGCAGCCTGCCAGTCGAACAATGCAATCCAATGATCTTACCAGGAAAGGCTCATCTCACAACGCTATTAATATCTCACATCCATGAACATGTGCAGCACCAAGGCAGACTCATCACAGAAGGAGCTTTACGCAATCGTGGTTACTGGGTGATTGGTGCTAAGAGAGCCATTTCTTCCTTCATTGACAAATGTGTGATTTGTCGCAAGCTGAGGGGGACTCTGGAATGCCAGAAGATGGCCGACTTACCCTCGGATCGCATAAACCCAGGACCTCCATTCACATCAGTTGGGGTAGACACCTTTGGTCCCTGGATGATCGTTTCAAGAAAGACAAGAGGAGGAATGGCACACAGTAAAAGGTGGGCACTTCTCTTTACCTGTCTCGTCACAAGAGCCGTCCATATAGAAGTGGTCGAGGACATGAGCAGTTCCTCTGTGATAAATGCAGTTCGTCGGCTAGTAGCCCTTAGAGGGGAGGTAAAGGAGTTCCGGTCAGACAGGGGAACGAACTTTGTTGGAGCAGCGGACGAGATGAGAACAGACGTAATCAACGTAGAGGAGGGACCATTCAGAAGGCAGTTGAACAGTACTGGAACAAAGTGGATCTTTAACGCACCACACTCCTCCCATATGGGTGGGGTGTGGGAACGCATGATTGGCATAGCAAGAAGGATTCTGGACGCCATGTTCCTTAAACAAGGAAATATCATCACCCATGAAGTCCTCGTCACTCTAATGGCCGAAGTCTGTTCCATTATAAACTCGAGGCCAATCACGGCAATATCGTATGACTCAGACGCCCCAATGATTCTGAGTCCTTCCTTGCTTCTCACACAAAGAATTCAAGGAAGTCCAGCCATGTGTGAGGGTTTAGATATCAAGGACATCTACAAAGCACAGTGGCGCCATGTTCAGGTCTTAGGAAACACTTTTTGGAAACAGTGGAGAGAACAATTCCTTCAAAATCTTCAAACCCGTCGAAAGTGGACAGAGGAACGACCAAATATTAAGATAGGTGATGTGGTCCTACTCAAAGACTCTAGTTTAGCCAGATTCCAATGGCCGGTTGGCATTATCGAAAGTGTTTTCCCTAGTGACACTGATGACCTTATTCGCAAAGTACAGATTCGCATAGTCAGGGATGGAAAACCAGTGGTACTTACCCGTCCGATAACGGAAATGGTGCTCTTGATGAACTAGTCTCATAAACAGAACTTGATGTCTCAGACTGTATATATGTTCTCAGTATAATCTTAGTTTGTTCTGTATTGAGTATTCAGATGTTAGACACATTAGGTGATATCCATTTCTAGTCTATTTGATGTCTAGTCAGTTTGATGATATTAACATTACCTATCTAGTGATGTGACAAAATACACAAGTGTTTTATTTTTGTAGTTCGTTTTGTTAAATTGCAATTCCCTTGTGATTTATAGGTTTTTTTTGGTTGTGTCTCATGTTAGGAATAGGTAACTTTGCACCTGTGTATATGTAAGCGATATCTTACAGATATCGGACGGGGAGTGTAGTGGAACGCATTCCGTTTTTATCAGCTCCGTTTTTATCCGCATTTTTTAACTCGATGTTTTTACATGACTGTATACTTATGTGTTTCCGTAATAAGGCAATCTAGCGCCAAATTTCTTCGAGCCTCGCTCGACCATTTTTTGTCATATTTTCTGCACTTTGCGGCCCTAACAATGTAAGAAATAAGTATAAATAACGTAAAGAAACCTTTGTATATTACAATTCGTTAGTGTAAGTGAATTTATTACAGAATTCTAACGATAAATAGTCATTGTTTACATCTGTGTATTCACATGTGTGTATTTTCAGTTTGCTTTGATATCACACTTTTTGATGTTTATTTGTTTATTGTTTGTAGCTCTTTCATTTCTCTGTTTAAGCACTGTACACTCACTGTACAAAATCCCTGTACCCACTGTAATCCTCGGTAAATCACAGTACAGACTCACTGTTATTTTTTGTACATCCCTGTACATTACTGTACGCCCCCACTGTACAGCACTGTACACCACTGTCTATCATTGCACGCCTCTACAGTACAACACTGTACATCACAGACGCGTACAGTACTCAACTTCTGTACAGCACAGTACACTACTATTGATCACTGTACGCGTCCCAGACTGGCACTGTACATCACTGAATTTCAATGTACGCATCCCAGTTTGGCACTGTACATCACTGAACCACACTGTGATTTTATTTTAGACTTATTTCACTTTCACAGTTCTTAAAGTTACAGATATTTTAACTTCAATAAGTGTTAAGATTAAGCCGATTGGGTAATTTAGACTTAGTGAATGATATATTTATTTTGAGAATGCTGCTTTTTTAGAATGCTTTTTTTTGCTGATAGGTACACTTAGTATACACTAATACCATATATAAAAAGTACAAAAATAAATTCTATAGGTTAAATGTGATATCATAAATTATAAATATAATGAATAATTATGATTTCTCTAGTCTTGACGTTTTAAATTAACCAAGCAATTCTAATCAATTATATATCATCATTTACATGTATTGTTCTGAACAATTCTAAAGTCACATTGTCATTTTCCATAGTTCCATGTGCGGTAAACACCTGAATTTCATTTCTGGGATTTTTTTACAACTCTTTATTTCCGACCTCTTAAAGTTTTCATCTCCAGCATTTTTCAGATAGTTTTTTTTTTTCAGGAATGAAAGTATAGGATCAAACAATTCACTTTCAAATTATAGTATATCAAATCTCGGTTTATTCAACATGTTCAAGGGCATTTGATTTAGTGAACATTAAATGCATTCTTATTGAACTCTTTTTAAATTATTACATGTATAGTGCTCGATCGTGTATACAGGTGAAGGTATACAAAATTCTTATATTATGTTTTTAGTAATATTCTGAAAAGATATACCAATACTTGGTAAACATATGATTGTCTGAGAGGTACAGGGTAAAACTCTCAGAGATAAAAATAAATTTTAAAAATTTCTGAATTGTTATCATGCAGACTTTGGTAGGCAATATTTCATGAAGAGAAAAAATTTTGAAACATTGATACATTATTATTAATTTTTTTTAACTCTCTCTCTCTCCCTCGCTCATAAATTTATATCATATTTTAAACACTTGATATCAAATAATAATTATTGTTTCAATTGATTAGTTTATGCATATTATATATTTAAGCATTTAAAATAAAAGTCGAAAGATTGATTCAAAGGGTAAGGTGGCTTATCATGGTCGTGGATTAACGTGTACACTCAACAGAAAATGTATACCTATCAGGAAAACGGTGGATTAAGCAGTGGACGATAGCCAGAGATTTAAACAAAAGGTGTCAAGACCGAGTGTCCTGATATATCAACAGGAGTGGTTACACAACAACAGGAATCAATATACGTTGAATGTCTTGAAAGCTTCAAACTAAAGAATTTTGTTGAATTAACAAAAATGCAAATACATACACAGATTTAGATTGTACTTGCTGAGACCTTTATTTTGATATCCATATTGCATTTATTATTTTTAATTATTATTTTCATTAGTCATTTGGGTTATAGTTACATTTTTTTTCTTTCTCCAAGTCCTCAAATAAAATTTTAGCAAACAAGCGAGAAAGAAAGTTATTTGAAATAGACGTAAACTTAGAATGTTACAATTGTAGACCTAGATTTTTTTTCACCAACAATTGTATCACTAAACTTTTCATCCGAGAGGGTGGAACTGTAGCTCCATTGAAGAGAAAATTAGGCAGACAGCCCTGATCGAATTTCCAGGGGGCAAACATTTTTTTTCTCTAGTTTTAGGGACAAATTCATTGTGAGCCCCCCCCCCCCAAAAAAAAGAGAGAGGGGGGAGAGAGAGAGAGAAGAGAGAAGAAAAACACCTCCTCTCTTTTATTTATTTGATTTAAAAGAAAGATTAATTAAAATAATTTATTAATGCACACTTACTATCATCTGTAAATTTCATGACCATATGGAGATTAAGAATGTACATTGTAATTTATCTAAGATTAATTTGAAAAGCTGCATGGTTTATGCGGTACTTTACTTGGTATTTATTTTTCTGGGTTATTGTAGTCGGAAAATCTTAACCGCAGATTGAGTGAAAG
>PRKT01000097.1:1019404-1065003 GCA_003671525.1 Saccostrea glomerata | reverse complement strand
GGGTAGGGCGGGGCCAAAATGGCCGACCAAAGTTTTACATAGAAATATATAGGAAAATTCTTTAAAAATCTTCTTCTCAAGAATGACAAAGCCATAATTCATCATATTTATATGGAAGCATGCTCAGGTAGTGTAGATTCAAGTTTGTTCAAATCATGACCCCCGGGGGTAGAGCGGGGCCAAAATGGCCGACCAAAGTTTTACATAGAAATATATAGGAAAATTCTTTAAAAATCTTCTTCCTAAGAATGACAAAGCCATAATTCATCATATACATATGGAAGCATGTTCAGGTAGTGTAGATTTAAGTTTGTTCAAATCATGACCCCCGGGGGAAGAGCGGGGCCAAAATGGCCGACCAAAGTTTTACATAGAAATATATAGGGAAATTCTTTAAAAATCTTCTTCTCAAGAATGACAAAGCCATAATTCATCATAAATATAAGAAAGCATGCTCAGGTAGTGTAGATTCAAGTTTGTTCAAATCATGACTCCCCAGGGTAGGGCGGTGCCAAAATGGCCGACCAAAGTTTTACATAGAAATATATAGGAAAATTCTTTAAAATCTTCTTCTCAAGAATGACAAAGCCATAATTCATCATATTTATATGGAAGCATGCTCAAATAGTGTAATACGAATATTGACAACAAGACATTTTTTATGAAATCATTTTTTATTGATTCATGGTATACATGTTTTTTTTTGTAATTTTTGTAAAGAAATATGAATGTCAATAAAAGTTCCAACACCCTCGATCCGAGTCTTCTTTGTGGGGGGAGAGTTGTGCACATGCCTAGAAGGAACTTCCGGTCATATTCACTCGGAATGTCATGTATGTCTTCGTACACTATCGATGAACATGTTTCAGAACTTGATCCAAGTCTTTTTCTTCTTTGGGAGAGTCGTGCGCATGCCCGATGGGGACGTCTTCTTCACGGATCCCTCGTAAATGAGTTCCGAGCCCCTCTGGCGATCCGTCACGGAAGATTCGATCTGAGGGTCAGGAAGAGTTTCGGTGTTTGTTTCTTGGTCTCGTACCTCTTGACGATCATTCTGACTTTGTTTCATCCGATCGAAGGTATTCCTCTGCCATCTTTGAAATGGGGCTTCAGAATCAGGGGTATGGCCTCTGCGTGTTTCCTCAATAATTTCTTGATGGCGGTGTTGTCCACTGCTCGGTCGCTGAGAGAGTGAAGTACATGTAATGTTTTATGAACCTAGAGTTTTGTCTTGTAATACCCGGACACGGGGGGATGTCCCGAGTACAGATTGAGAGCAATTTCTCGAAAAGCATTCAACTGCTCGTCCGAGGCCAGGTTCACCAGTTCTTTCCTCTGTTCGGGATCCGCTTCGTACAGGAACTGGAGAAAAGCTGCGTGACGTCTGGGTCTCATGACGAACAATGACGTCTCGAGTGGCTCGGCGGTCGTATTTATTGTGGCAGGTACACGACCGTTTCCCCTTCTTCCGGTAAGACGTTCGTGCGCAGGCGTCGATCTTCGGGACAGTGATTGGTCAGATCCACCAGAATGTATCCGTAAGGACGGCGGACGGCCTTGGCGTATGCGTCCATCCAAAATTTAGAACGACCCGTAAACACCTGACTTCCGAAGGTGATGATCTGGCGATTGTCTCTCACGTTCTTGAATAGAACCACGTGTTGACAGTTCAACAGGATACTCTTGGCGTAGACTCCGGGCGGGTAGAGGTTCTGAGACAAGAGAAAAGCCGTCACGTTGCCGTGAGACACCATGGTCTGAAACAGGTGCAAGGCATCGGGACTCTTGGTCACCAGGTGAATCATGTCGTCCAAGATCACCACCGTGTGTGGCGAGTCCAGACACCAATCTCGGATCTCTTCTCGGGTAGGTAAACCACGGTAGGTGGTGAAATCGGGGAGAGTCGCTTGCATGTCGTCCACCACGGGTTGATCTTCCAGATAACAGTACACGATCTTCCTAGGAGAGACTTGGAACGTCTCGGGACTTTTCAACAGGTTCTACACCCAGTGTGTCTTACCGCACATGGTTCCCCCCACGACAGCAAACGAGGTCGGAGTCTTGAATTTCATCGTGACTTTCTCTGGGTAAAGGTTGTCAGAGACTGACGTCTCTCTAGAGAATACACCTCCTTAAATAATCACAACACTTTTTTTTTGCGTGCACTTTTTTTTTATTGGAATAGCATAGGCATACATTTTCCCGGGCCGCCGCCGCCGCCGCTGCGCACGCGCGAACCCGAGGGATTCGGAAACCAGTTTCCGGAAACCGGTTTCCGGAAATCAATGATAATGGACAATACAAATACCAATCCATAAAATAGGTCATGTACATTCTTGGGATTATACATACATACAGAATACAGTGTTTTGTTTTTTTTTATATTCAAGTGTCTGAAAACTTATAATGTCAAAGAAGGCGATCTCCCTTTAAAATAACGTCACGTACGAGGGACTCTGACGTCATACGAATCACATCGGCCATGGATAGTCCTTTCACTCGACAATACAGGAAAAACAAGGCATGAAGTCCGCAACTGGTGGCAGCATCCGGCTGTACTTTCACGTTGTTGTAGAGGCAGAACAAGGCATTGCGATCGATAAAGTCTCTCAGACGATCGTCGTACTCGCCCGGTCATCTTCCGAAACTGTCGAAAAATTCGCATTGGTTGGCACTGGCGAACCAGTAAGCGACCCAGTGCGTCCCTTCTTGTCGATGGGGTCCGTGTTGCAGACGAAGGCCGAGGGAAACTGTCGAACTCGCCCGGGTAGCGTATCGGAAGCAAACACCCCCCGAAAATGAAGTTTCAACCCCGGCAACGTCTCTATTCGTTAAAGTAACTGTAACGTGTCCATCTGTCGGATCTCTCGGGCTTGGTCGACGAGGAGCAGTCCTGGATATTCGCAGAAGGCCAGAGCGCTCACGGTCTCCGTGGTGGGTGAGGCAAATCGAGCGTATACTCCGACGTTTGCCTGATGTACCAGGTTTATATACCCCTCGCCGATGTCGTTGGAGTCGAGGTCAAAGGCGTAAATGGCGTAGCCTTTAGAAAACTGGTCGCGGTCGATGATCAGACCGTCGTCCTTGTACCATTTCTCGGAAGCTTGATATAGGTTGCAGAGCGCCGTGACATAATTTCGATCGTCACCAAAGTCCATCTTCATGGGACGGACGGGGGTGGGTTCTCCGTTTACGGTCACGACGATTTCGGACAGATTCAAGTGCTGAAAGTTGTAAGGATTGCCCTCGTAGCTCCCGTTCACGGCCGACTGTTTCACAAAGACCACTTACATCTTGGATGGTCTTTTTCCGTTCCACACGTCGTCCCAGTAGACTTCACTGGTCTTGTCCGAGATGGTCATCATCTTGACGTCGGTCTTGAGATAATTGTAACGGGCCGGCGATTTGGTGATGGCGTTGGCATGGTTCAACAGGACGGCACTGTCTAACCGGATCTTGCACGCCTTGAAGACGGCATCGAGGATGGTGACTTTGTAACTGGGCGAAGCCTCCGCGCTCATCAGTACAAACTCGTTCCTCGAACGAAAGAGTCTCAGCTGTAAGTCGACCCCGTTGATCAGGTACTTGTCCAGGTAGAAACAATCGACGTACAGGGGATCATCCAGATCGAAGTTCTGGACATTTGCGTGAACACGTACCGTCCTCGCAGTCCCTGGTTACGTCCTGTGGCGGCATCTGCGTCATCCAAGATTTCCTTGTCGGGGTAATACGGCTGAGACTGTAGTTGCGAGTTGCTGGCGGCGGGTGCGTTGGATAAGAGGACTTTGAGGTAGGCTTTGTTGGCATTCTGCGAGACGCATTTTCCGTTCATGTAGACGTCGATCTGCGAAAACAAAGACTGCAACGGCAAGTTGACGATACCCGTCTTTTCGGAGGCCGCCAGTGCCGTGCCGTCCGCTTTGGTGATCTTGGCTTTCAGGTAGAGTCGGCTCCTTCTCAAGTCGATGTATTCGTTTCCCCCTCCCGGAATGGCAAATTCGAGAGGAGCAGTGTCTCCGTCAAAGGAGGAGACGAGTCGAATCTCCGAAAAATAAATTTTTTGAACAGCCACCTGATTGGGAGGATCGCTAAAGAGAGCCAGTTCGGAGGGTTCTGCCACGGATGTGTTGATCTCGCTCAAAAATGCCATGATTAAAAGATGGTTTTTTTTGGAAGACAGGATTTTCTCTGTGTGGTTTTTGGCGTAGTCCTTTTGGGTTTCCTGCTCTTTAGGCTTCTGGCTCGTTTACGGACATTAGTCTTCTGGCTCCGGACACATCCTTTCCCTTTCGAGGTCGATGTGCGACTGACAGATTTCTTCTTCTTTTTCCTTTTAATAGTTTTCTTCAGAGGCATGTGAGGCTCGTCGTTACGCATGGTTTCTTTTAGATCGGACAGGGCTCGCTCTTGCTTGGCAGCTACGGGTGTCACCAGCTGTACGTTCTGTTGGGGAATGCGAGATTCCAAGGGAAGCATGTACGCTCTTCGGCGGTTTAGGATCCCGCCTCCTCTCTGGCTGTTGCGTCGTAGGGTAGGAATGAAATTTTCGCCATCTTCCGTGTGACGAAATTGTTCCCATAAGGCCGGATTCGAAATGTAAGTGGGTCCAGACATGATGGATCAGAGACGCCGAAACACGAGTGTCAACGTCGACTCTCCGACCAAGAATGACACGTCGTCGTCGTTTTTATCTCTTATATACACGTGAACGTCCCGCAGGTCATTGATGCGTAACGGTATGCGATAGGGTCGCAGAAAGATGACGTTGCGGTTGCTATCCAGCACGATGCGTCTCAGGAGAGGTTTCTGATGTTCCCCGACAAAGCTATCGTCACAGACTGAACAGTAGACAAATATTTCCTTGTCGGACGTCGGTTGGACGTCCGAGTTCCAAAATTCGGTCAGTTCAGTGGTCCAATCTCCCGTCAAGGGTAAAGGACGGGGTAACCGCACTCTAAAGTCGTCAGGTCGATTGTTATGGTGGACGGAGAGACTGTCCGTAGACTTGAGAACCATTCGCATCGACATCTTCTCTAGTAATGATGAATTGAGTCGGCATCACGTCTCTTTTATGTCGGACTGAGGAATCCAGCTGTCGAATTTTTTGGGCCAGCCCAGCCATCTGACCAAAACCTCTTCTTTCCCGCGAACTTTGCGTTTCCGCAAGATCTTGTCTATTCGCCAGACGGTCTCGTCGTCTTTAGATACTTTCTGAAGTTCGCTGGCGTAAAACGTCCCTCGAATCGGGTCGTCCATCATGTCCTTTAATTTGTAGATGGGTATGTCTTGAGACACGAAACGATCACTCACGATGAAGATTTCTTCCGTGTACGTCAGGTCGTAATCCCGTTGAAACGCCGGTTTCAGATGGGTGATTCGAACTTGGTCGCCCTTTTTAAATCTGAAGGGTTTGCGTTTTTTGAGAGATTTCTTCCCTCGGGGCACGTCTTTCTTTTGACGTGCTAAATAAGCATCTAATCGCACTTCTTCTTCGTTCTCTGGGGTCACGGAAGACGGCGTCCGTCCGTTCAGCGAGCGATTGGGCGTTTCGTTGATGGAATGAACCACGTCTTTGTTCTTTGTCGGCACGGTCTCACTTTGCTTTGGCGGCTTCCACACTACTAAGTCAGAAACATACTGACATTCCCATTTTTTACTGACAAACTTAGAAAATTACTGACAATGTGCTGTCGTTACTGTAAAACTTAGATAATTACTGACCTTTTTACTGCCAGTGCTGATAAACTTAGAAAAGTGCTGACAATCTTAGTCGATGCTGAAAAACTTAGACAATTACTGACCCGTTTACTGTCCCTGCTGAAAAACTTAGACAAGTGCTGACATTTACTGATAATTACTGTCCCTATTGTTCTCGCTCTTGGGGAGGCTGCAGTGGTGTGAAAATGACTGTGTGTTATACTTTGCCTTTAAAACAGTCTTAATTTAATTTTTGATGAAAAAAAAAATCCCAGACAGTTATTATTTTTTTTAAATCTAAATATTATTGATATCTGTAAAATAATTCAGAATATGATTTGAAATTAACTACGTGTAAATCAGGTTTAAATTTATTTGTTGAATATATCTTTCCCAGTTCAATTAAAGAATTAAAATTAATTAATCATTAAGTTAGTTTTCATCTTGTTATTTCTTTGCAGACAGATATCTGACTTTAATGTAGAGCCCCCCCCCTCTGTTTTCACGATCGGAAAGTTGTATTAATTGTCTTTTCACAAACAGGACATATGTCTTTTGTTAAAAAGGAAATCTTCTAAATCTTGAATAATTACTGATAGGTAATTCAGTTTCCTTATGTTCATTCGGACATCCGTACAAGTCATATAATTATTTACTCCTGTTTAGGATTCTCATACGGGAGTTCCCCTATTGAACAGTACAGTATTTCATAATTATATAAACTTGTCCTATTCCTTGTTAATTTTGTCGGTTAAAACATTATATCTAAATGAATGGTTGGTTGGTCGCTTACACAGGGTTCATTTGTACCCAATGTCCGAGACTAATAAATATTTATCAGACTAGTAATAAAAATACATGTACTAGCAATTATAGTAATCTTACGGAAAATATTCATATTTAATAGGTCAGCGGTAAGACTAATATTTATTTAGCAGTAGCACCATCTTCTCCAATACTTTTCTTCTCTCTCTCTCCCTCAAAGATACAAAGAGTATTGACGCTTTAAATTACATGACAAGTGCTCTATTTATTTACATTGCTGGGAAGGGGGGGGGGGGGGTAGATCACGATTTAGTTTTTTAAGTATTAAGTATTTTTTTAATCATGATTCAATTTGAACAAAAATATTACATGTTTAATCCTTTCCATTTCTCTCTGTAGCTATCGGTGAATTGGAATTATTTAATTTTATGTACCGAAATTAAATTTCATCTCATTAAAGTAGGTAAGCGTAGGGGATGTTATGATGTTAACATAATAATAAGGCAGAAGGCGGACTTGTCTAGTAAAATATTTTACGAAGTAGTGAAAATTGGATGTCATAAGTCCGTCGAACCAGTGCTCACAAATATTTATTTCGAACCCTCTAGCATACATTTATAACCCCCCCCCCCCCCCCCACCTACACACACATTACCTGAAAAAAAAATCTAGTATACTTGAAAAAGATTTATAAAAATATGTAATTTTTTTTTAATGATGCAAATTTCTTTGTCCTTTTGATCAATTTATACCCGTCATTATGTATTTGATTCGGGTTTCATTAACATCTTTCTTTTTCATAAGATTAAGATAATTCGCTAACTGTAGGTGCCCACAATCTTCCGTGTCGAGTTGCCGTTCATCTCTCTCTCTCTCTCCAAAAAATCAATATCGACCCAGACAAAGTTTAAAATATAGTTAAACTCCGGCTGAATGTTTTACTGTCATGATATTGCCGCAAATAAATTGTTTTTTATTTTTAACTCTTCTTAATTACTGATAAAAAGTTAAGAAAATATACTATGAACTATTTTTATTTGATTTGATATAATCAAACAAATTCCTAACTTTACTGTCCCACACCCACACTAACACGACTTAACAAAAAATATTAGGGACCAGTAATTTTTACAAAACTAGATGTACCTCTTCTCATATATTTATTTTTGCTTAAATATTTAAAAAGAGTGCCTTTCCCCGGTTGGTTTTCACATCATTCTTCCTTTTCATTAATCGTTAATTTTATCTTACGTCGGTATATTTAAAAAAAATTATTTATCTGATCTAAGAAGGGGTTGAAGGATTGTAGGTTTGATATTTATATTATGTACATGTATGTGTTTGTGTTGAATTTCTCAAATTCGAACTGTGCTGAAGAGTCTACCTGTCGCCGTAATATTGCGTAACTAACTTCCAGTGAAATCCGGCGAGTGGTCTGCTACAGTGACACTATTGTCTTCTTTACCCGCTACCGTACACACTCGGATCGCCTCAGGCGATTTCTTCTACACACAGGTGCTTCACAGAGTTTCCGATTGTATGTTGAAAGATTATGTAATTCGGCTGGATACCAGGTAAACGACTTGAATAATTTTGGACGAATAAAAAGTGCAATGTTACTGTAAAATCATGATACTGGTTTCGATACCGAACAAAGCTATGAAACGTCGATTTATTTAGTTAATCAAATTTATTATTATTTTTTTAAATTAAACAGATAAAAAAGAGTACAAACTTAAACACGACAGTATTGTGTGCTCTACTTCAGTAAAATAAATAAATAAATGTTCGTTGTTCTACATCTAGTTCGCACGCCCCCCCCCCCCCCCCCCCCCCTCCCATTTAAATTTGAAAAGAAGCTAGATCCATGTGAACGTCTAGACCACACTCTAATTGAAAAGAACATTCCATCAACGTTTTGTTTCAGGAGTATGCATAGACAAATGATTATAATATAAAATGTCATATAATAGTTTTACATACATTTGAATTAAAATAACACTTTCAAGTGGGGATCCAGAAAATCCAAATTCGAAAATCAGCTAAAATATGTACGTTTCAAATGAATAATGCGGACAGTAACTAAATCAATGAATGTCAAAGGATCAAGGACCGATGCAGGCCCGTAGCCCCCCCCCCCCCCCCCCTCCACCTGCTCAATAAATAAAATAAAAAGTCTTTTTTTTTTTAATTTAAAACTCTCGTTTATCTTTTATTTTTTTTTCTTCTTGCAAATGCTTGGATTCGAGTATGTTTGACTGCACAAAATCAAATATGGGCGGCCTCCACATAATAAAATTTTTTACATGATATGAAATCCATAACAAACGGTTTTCCTCAAAAGGGGCGTTAAGGGCTACCCAAGGTAGATCAGTGTATGCAGAGACTCAGGAATTCGATTATGACGTCACAGTAAAATTGTACAAATGAATCTCGGCGAATAAATAATAATTTTCTTTTTCATATACTCTTACATACTTTGATTTCTCATGATAATTGTAAATATTAATCAATGTGAAACTTATCTTGTCATTACAACACTATTCGAATGTAAAATCAAAGCCAACTTGATCTCGCTGTACTAACAGATATGACGTCATAGGCTAGTTTGACACGCAGTTTCTCTGTACTTGAGACGCAGATGAAGCTATTAGCTGAACTGAAAATATGAAAATTAAATCTAAATAAGCGTGATCTGACTATAATTGATTCATATTTTTGAATGCATTTATCATTAGTTCACAGTCTTATTTAATTGATAACTATTAGGTCTCTTATAAAGCCGCAGTCATGCACTTTTATACAGAAACGTACTACAATCACATGTACAACCCCTCCAAAATCTCAAAAGTTCAACGATATCCGCTTGATTATAAATTATAATATTTTATACACATGTAGCTATTGTCCCTACTATTTTGAAAAGTGCTGGGAGCAAGTTGTGCGCTGTTGAGTTTTTCCGTAGTTTTACATTTTTTCAATGCGTATAATGTAAATGCACATAGTTTATCAAAAGTCGGCTAAATTTTATATATTTCCCGAGCATGGAGAAGTTGCTCCCAGCACTTTTCGGGTTAAGAAATTTGTCTTAAAGAAAACACAATCATTTTCATAGTGAAAAATTATCCGTATATCGTTGAACTTTTACAATCTTTGTATCCGTACATATTTTTTCTAATTTTAAACATGTCACGTGACAAACAGCTGATGTGCATGAAGTCGCGTTGGCCAAACTCGGCTGAGACCCCATACATACATATGCATTAGCATAGTTCCCATTAAATTAAAACTCATGCTAATAAAAAAATATCAACATTATATTGATTTTTTCGGAATATTTTAAGACTCATTTCCTATGGGCGGCCTTAACCTAGCTGCGGAGTTAATGTTAATTACGAAAATATTATAAACTGCATGTCATATAATAACAATGTTTACATATAAAAAGGAAAAGACTTCTGTAAAATTTCATATCTCACTACTAAACGAAGATTATTATTATTTTTTTTAATTGCTTATCTTTTTGACGGTTTTGAAATGTTATCCCTTCTATTGAAAATATTTTTTACACATAAATTTTCTATAAATCGATCAAAGAAGCTTTTTTTCAAATTGATCTTTTCTTCTTGACATAGTTAAAAATTATATGAAAAAAACAATTAAATGAAATAATAATCTATGTTGAAAAAAAAAATCAATTTCACACCACTGCAGCCTCCCCGAGAGCGAGAACAATAGGGACAGTAATTATCAGTAAATGTCAGCACTTGTCTAAGTTTTTCAGCAGGGACAGTAAACGGGTCAGTAATTGTCTAAGTTTTTCAGCATCGACTAAGATTGTCAGCACTTTTCTAAGTTTATCAGCACCGGCAGTAAAAAAGATCAGTAATTGTCTAAGTTTTACAGTAACGACAGCACATCGTCAGTAATTTTCTAAGTTTGTCAGTAAAAAATGGGAATGTCAGTACGTTTTTGACTTAGCAGTGCCAGTATTGCCGAATGTCCACGCACGGATTCCATTCCTTCACGGTCACATACACGTTATAACCCAGGTGCCATTCCCCTTCTTCGTGTTTTTTCATCTTTTCTTCGATGCTCTCCCATTTGTCCGACAACGATTTTATCTGATGCAATTTCAGACTGATTCCTTTTTGGTAGGTTTCATGGTGCGATCTCCCATTTCCCATTCTCGTAAATCGAGTCTGGGTTCATTTTGCCATGTCTGTACTCTGGCATATCGACCGTTTTCTAGGGCTACAGATAATCGTAGATCTAAAATGTTGTCGCTCTCACGTCTGAATCTCAAATGACGGGAAAGTTTCCATCTCCAATATATACACTCACCCATGATACGTCATGGAAAAAAATCCTCAAACCTACCACGTGACTTCTCCAGACCACTCACGTCCTTGTTCCATTGTTCTCCGCTTTCTCCTTTAGGTCAACCAGAGGTCCTCTCAGAGCTGGCTCCATTGTTCTCCGTCATGGTCATGGCTCCTCTACGTCAACCTGCGGTCCTCCCTGTCCTGTCTCCATTGTTCTCAGTCACGTTCATGTGTCCTCAAGGTTAATCCGCGGTCAGCCCTGACCTTGCTTCATTGTTCTCCACCACGGTCATGTGTCCTAAAGGCCAACCCGCGGTCATCCCTGACCAGTTTCAGTTTCAGTTTCTTTATTTCTTTAAGCCAAATGGCCCATCAGAGTTATACAACAAACATGATAATGACAAAAGAAAAATAAACATACAGAGAGAGTGAACGTAAAGAACACATACATAAGAAAAATTCTATACATCAATTTTATTTTTTCTTAACATTGTTGCTGTATTCAAAAATTTGCCCAAATTTACGATATCTTTAATATTATTTGAGCTTAAAAGCTGAATTAATTTAAAGACACTAGGCCTAGTATAATAATACTTTTTCAAAAATTTCTTTCTTATATTAATATACAATGGACATTTCAAAATAAAATGAAATTCATCTTCTATATCATGGAGATTACAACATGTACATAATCTTTTATTCTTTGGAACGTTATGGTGTCGACCGGTTTCAATATTTAGCGTGTGATTTGATAACCTGAATTTTGTTAATAGCTGTCTTAATTTTTTGTCAATAGGTTTTGTTAAATACCATTGCAAACAGAAATTGTCAATTAAATGTTGATATAAATTACACTTTGAAGAGTGTGATATATTTTCTAATATAGTTTGCCTAGAAACATCTAACAGACGTTGTTTTATAATGAGATAAGATCTATCATTTAAATTATCTTCTGTCCAAAGTTGACCTAGACCTAAAAGGGACAATTCTTTTTTAATTTGTAAAATCCATTTGTCATTTTGTAATACCATGCTTTCATAACAGGACTTAAGAATGCAATTTTCAGTTGTTCTCAATTTGATCCAATATTTAAATATTCTTAATTTCATTGTAACTGCTAATGGAAAACGCCCGAGCTCTGAATAAATCAAACTGTTTGAGGTTTTCTTCCCCACTCCTAGATTATTTTTACAGAAATTTAAATGTAGTACCTTTTCTACGTCAGTACATCTAGTATGTAAACCCCATATCTCTGTTCCATTAAGTAATACGCTACATACATTTGTATCAAAAATTGAACATAGAGTTTCTACATTAAATTCATACCTCTTTAATTTACTTGAAATAGCAAACATAGCTTTTCTTCCTTGTTCAGCAGCATGCTTCTGTGTTTTTAAAAATTTCCCATTAAAGTTATATAAAATACCTAGATATTTAAATTCATTCACAATTTCTAATTCAGCATTATTATAGAACCAGGATTCATTATTACGTAATTTACCACCATTTCTAAAGACAACAATCTTTGTTTTTGTTACATTAACAGAAAGACTCCATTCTTCAGTATAATTGTACAGTGTGTTTAACATTTTTTGTAAGCCTTCTGGAGATTCAGCAAAAATAACCATGTCGTTTGCATACATAAGAATGAATAAATTTAACATCTGTAAATCAATATATGGACAGTTATCTGATATAAAACCAACCTCGAAATCTGCTGCATATATACCTTTATAGATATGGATGTTTTTATTTATGGATGTATTTAAAAATGGCGGAGGGCCAATTATAGATTTATGACGCAAGGTTGTGCAATTCCTAAAATGACATCTGAGCATGCGCCATCTACGGAATCTATAATTAGCAATTCATTAAAAAAATGACATCTGAGTACATGCGCCATCTATCAAAATAAAGTAGGCGTTTTTAGCCAGATTATGTGATTCATCAAAAATGACACCTGAGCATGCGCTATCTATCGGAGTAAAGTGGGCATTACTTTAGCATAAATTAACAAGAATATATAAAAGTTTCTACGAATTGAATTATCAATGTGTTAAAAAAAAAGATGGCCATTAAATTGTCATTGAGAACACAAGAAGAAGAAATCCCTCCTCAGACAGAAGACTGGGATGAGGAATTGAAATCTGTACAGCGGCCCCCCGGAAGAATGGTTTGGAAGAACGGGGAAAACGTTTTTACGTTTTGTGACTCGCCGAAAGAAGAAGAAGAAGAAAAAGAAACGTAATGGCACTCAGTGCCATTACAAAAAAAACCAACGGCCGTTTTCACGGCCACCCACATTTTACGAAAAGATACCTAAAAAATGGTCAGAGAAACGAATGTCAGTGTTTGTTATATTTTTTTCGTCGTTCGATTATTTAAAATTTACTCCAAACTTCCTACTTTGAAACGTTTAAGATTTTTTAGTAAGTTGGAAGTTTGATTCAAATGTTAAAATTTTTCTAATAACTTGATACTTAAAGATTTTAGAATTTTAATTTAAAATATCCAAAATTTGAAAACTGAGTATAGCATTTCATATTTTGGATATTTTGAATTAAATTTCTAAAAAAAAAACTCAAAAATGTACAAACGTGTTTTGTTTATTTAAAAATTTGAGTTTTTTAAATCAAAAATTCTAAATTTCTAAAAAAAAAATCGAAAGCGTTTGAAAGTTGGAAGTTTGAATTAAATTTTAAATAATAACGAAAATGTTATAGAATTTTAGATTGTTAAGCGTAAACTTTGTCAACTAACGGTAGATAACATCTTTTTAGATGGAAGATCCGCTCGCATACTCGCTACACTAACATCTAACAACATCCCATAGAGGGTCACGTCAGAGGTCAAATTCTATTGAAAATATTGACCAATCATTGCGAAGTTGATGTGCTCTTGTTAACCAATTAGATACATCGTTGAAAACTGCGATCTGTAGTCTATGTAAAATGGCGACGAAAGAGAACATAAAGAAGGCAATCGAAAACGTGTTAGAAAGATTTGATAACCCAAGTCTTAAACAAGAACAAAAAGATTTTGCAGTGTCTACTGGACAGGATGGACTGTGTAGCGGTCCTCCCGACTCGATTTGGGAAATCCCTTCCCTTTCAGATGTTAATTCCAGTTCGGAGAGAAATTTGAATTGATGTTGGTAAAATTTAAGTGTGTTGCTTATTGATTTCCCTGATGCAGGATCAAATAGTTCATTTGTAGAATGTTTCATATTTGACAGCTGCATATAAAGGTTGGGTGTATTTTCTATAAATAGCACAAATAAGAAATTAGCCACAAGATTGATGAAATCAAACTCGTTAGACGAACGTGGTTGTTAGAACTAGAGAAATTGTGCAAAGATTACGTAATTTTGCATATTAATAGTAAAATACTGAAATTGAATTAAAGAATTTCCGAGAAGTTTAGCGGAACCCTGAACTTATACCCCTTCTGCATGTTATGTAACAATAAAATTTGAAGTTTATTTATACAAGATGAGTGTCGAGCTTTAGTTTGACTTTATAAAAAGTAAAGTTTTCTTTTAACGGGTGTTATTATTACAGATGTTCCATTCATATCTTGGACAAATGCCATTGATACAATATATATTTAAAGGGTCCAGTTATGAGAGTGACAGAAGAATTCTTGATAGAAGAGTAGATATTGTTTATGGCTCCCCAGAGGCTTTATTAGATAATTCCTACATGTATCACACTATGGGAGTCTAGGCTGAAAGAAAAAATAAGCTTTTGTATTTAAAACAAGGTTAAAAAAGTTTACATTTCAATTTTGTGAAAACAAAATTGTACTATCTCTCTTGTTAATTGATTTTTTGTTGGATTTTTATGAATTTCAGGATATTGTCTTCAGTGTTCCCCTCATGAAGCAATTGATTTTGAGTTTCTTGTTTGTCAACCCTTTTTTACCCTGTCCTAGCATTTCCTGTATTTTTAACAATAGATTTGTGCTGGTAGATCAATATGATCAAGTTTATTTTTCCTCTAGGAAGTCAGGAGGTACAATGAATCCTGAAACTCTAGCATATTTTAACCATTCCTTATTTGAAATTTTTCTTGACAGGGGGACAAACTGGAAATAGCAAAGAAGCTGTAGTGTTATGACCCCCATCCCCCTTATTTTTTTATATCATTGTGTTTTCGATATGTTTATTTATGCATATATTTATCTGAAATTTGCTGTGCATATTACTAAAATATGTACTAAAAAATAGTGAAAATTTCAGAACGCAGTGATATTATTTATTTTTTTTACACTAGACAAAATTGTCCACGATTTTACGGGACGACCCTCGTATTTCTTTTATTTCGGCGAATAAAGAAAAATGCCAGTTTAGTCTTGCATTTTATACGAAGGGAGAGTTGTTGCGACATGCTAAGCACTGCTCTTTTTATTCAACTCCAGTTAGTTACGAAAATGCAGAAAAGGAGTCAACGGAAATAAAAGACTATCTCATCAGGAAAATCTCTACTGCAGGGGTACATTGGAGTCAACGTTGTTTTCCAGAAGTATGCGTTAGATGCTTTTCAATCAGGTGAGATCAGTCGCGCAGTTGAAAGTCACTATCTGCTTCTCATGTTAGGTAAAGCTCAGTTGAGCAAACTTGGTTTCAGAAGAGCTGCACAGAGGAAGAAACTTCGGATTATGGGACGATTGAAGTTACAGTTGAGGTGTTTATCTGGGACTCATCAAGTTAAACCTGAACTATTAGAAATAATTAATAGTGTGAGCGAATCTTGTACGAGTGTGTCGTTTTCATTTCAAGTCAACCTGGTTTCATCTTGATTCATTAATCGTTATTTCAATATTAGTCAGGAAAGAAAATTGTTGAGAACATTTATCCATGGATCCCGCCGTATGTTTAACGAGAAATATAAATAACATTAACACAACTGTATATCTGTATATGTCTCTGGTTTACGCTAAATAGAACTTATAGACTTTTCGAGTGGTTATAAGAGGTGACAGACCAATTTCACGATGAAAAAATTCCCGAGTGAATTATGATAACTCCGGGTAATATCGACTTGTGTTAAATGTGTTAAAATGTCATCGAAGGACAAGTTTACAATTTTTGTTGCGTTCGTTACTATACGTCGTAAAATTTGATACAATCTTGATAAATACAATTTTGGGCTCTCGTACATTGTAACTGTTCATATCAGTTTATTTTTTTTTATTATAAATATCAAATTGTAATAAAACATGCAATATAAACAATAATTTCGTTCTCTATTACATTATAAACCTTGTGGCGCTCGTGGAATACGTTTGGGGCCTTCGTGATTAAAATTTGGAGCGCTCATATTTGTACTTGGGCGCCTGTAAAATTCTTTAGGGCTTTCTGTTTTTGTAGCGCATTGACTAGCACCCCTTAAAACAGCTTTGCATCGAATTATCCTTAATTATGTACGACTTAACTTAATTTAGTTTCTATACTAATTGTTAACGCAAGCTACTTTTCATTCGAGCAATCAGTCAGCAATTTTTCCTGATTCCAGATGATAACGTAATTCTTAAAAGAGTTCAAATATTATTAAATTCCTTTATAACTATTTTTCAATTTGACGTTTTAACAGAAAAGTTAATCTGCATGAAAGTATAATATTAAAATTAACGATATGAATTTTTTCCGAACGAGTTAACATTTCTTTCACGACACATAACATTAAAATATAAACTGAAGGGAAATAAAGTTCCGGATTTATCTTGTCACTTATCATTCAATATAATTTTTTAAAGTAATGCCTCTTTCTTTAAATTCAGGAAGAGACAATTTATTTCCTGTGGTCACTTCATATTTCCTCGTTACCTTTTACCAATCAATACTCTTGAATAATTAATAAATATTTACAGTATTACTTAACCATGTTAACGCCTGGAGGGTTTAATGACCAGCAGAATGAACTGATTAATCAATATTAAGAATACGGCCAGTCTGGTTGAATACTAAATTTATTAAAGGTGGTGGATCTCAGCATCATATCAAATGTATTCGTATGAAGAATTTAAAATACAATTTTTTGTTTTTAATAATTTACAACAAAAATTCATGGTTTTTAGTTTCCTTATATAATAAGTGGATATCACTCCAACTCTCTATAAATCCCATGCGCGGATCCAGGAACTAGAAAACTGACCAATCAGCAAGGGCCCCGCCATGGGGTAGAATTAATAGGGTGCAGCTTACGGAATGATTAAAAAATGTACGAAGAATAAGCAACAGCAACTGTACTCTTAAAATTTCAAGATAATTCCTGAATATTCAAAAACCTGAAAATAATATCCTTGTATTTATATTAGGAAGTAAAGAACAATTTAACATTAAATGTATATTTAAACAATTATGAAGCTTGTGTTATATAAAATGCCAGCCTTCAATGAAAGCAAATATCTTGAAGACTTGACCTTAACTTCAAACAAATAGCAGTTGCAGACAAAGGTTTTCATTAATCTTAAAGTGACAGATAAAGAAAAGCCTACTAAATATTCTGCAGCAGGCTAGATAATTAATCCCAAGGGATTAATTGTACCTCTCTCATCATTTTCTTCTAAAGTTACAATAAGAACTTTTTTTGGATAATATCTGAGAACAAAACAATGGCTACTGACGCTGAAAGTGAACTGGAAACGTATTTGGAATTGTGTTTCATCATTTTCGTGTGTTATTAACAATCATCGTAATCTTTAAATTGTGTTATTTGAGTGTTTAACTTTGAACTTTGAACGATGGCCTCGGGTCGTAGATCTCGATCGAGATCTTCATTCACTCAATCTGAAGATGTGGATAATCCTGCAAATTGGACTGTAGCAGTCTTAAAACAGAAATTATCTGATCTCGGAATCGTTATTAATGTGTCGCTTTCACACAGTGCGTTAAAGAGAATTTACTTGGACAATATCGGGAATACTGCCAACACCGCTGCCATGTCTTCCGACTTAACAGTTATTCTCACTCCAGTTAATGCCGATTTATTGGCTAGAAATGCTGTAGGATCTCCTTCTAGCGCGTCGAATCCCATTCTTAATTCCGCGCTACAAAATCAAATGAATGGATCTAACCCGGAATTCTCCAGGCAATCCGGTGCTGACATGATACTACCTACTCCAACACCACTTCCGGCAACAACAACAATGGCCGCCGACTGTCAAGCACAAAATGTCCTACTTTCAACATTGCAGCTTTGTCAACAAGCTATCGCCAGTTTAGGCAACACCATGAACAAATCAAAAGAAGCAAATCAGTTCAATTTAAGTACTGCAATGTCAACATCTGAAGCAGGAACTCCTTCCTCTCAGATTTCAGCTGTGGATTTGGTTTCACCGGAAATACGAGCTGACATAGTTGCAGGTAAGGACGTTAACTTAAACGTCTTGCTTATTCCTAATTACACTACACCTGCCAACAAGAAAATTAAAGAAAATGACGAAAGACTGATCAGAAATTTGAACTTGGACTTTTATTGTGGCTTTTGGCAGATACAAAAGAATAATGTGCAACGCCTATCCCAACAGAACAAACCATGCACATTTGCAGCTGTACAGATTGCAGTTCATCTCATATGCTGTTCGACTAAATAATGAAAGATGTTCAAACCAGTTTTAAAGAGTCCGTCTGAAATCATGGTGCTTTTATTAAGGAGATCAGTGCTTTTTTTTCTGTGCATTGTTGACAGTTGTGGCACTGTTCGGTTTATGACCATCTCTCTGACAATAACTCTGACATTTGAAATTCAGTTTAAAAATTTAGCTGGTAAAAAAGTGTTTTTAATTGTCATTCTATTTTTAATAATTCAATGCATCTTTTCACCTCAGGATTTATGAATATTCAAATTATTTGAATTTTTATTTTTAAAACACGCTTTTTCCCATAGACTTCAATGCAATCTTTCTTTAATTAACTACTGTTTAATTAATGGAATTTTTGAAACTTTCTCGTGATCAATCCTTTTCCACTATAAAATGCTTTCATATAATATCAGAGTATTATGTACTTGACGGACATTTAAGGGTAGAGAATTTGGTCCCATTAGGGATGGAAATCCTTAAGAGGCAAAAAATATATACATACTAGTATTCTGTTTTTCAGCCACAATCTATGGAGACAGAATGAGAGAGCATGAAAGCATAATACATAGAGATCGGATTTCCATACAGATATATTCTTGTAAGTGTTTTATTAGATAATATTTCACAAACAACCTTTCTTATTCTAGTTTCATCGTTTTCATAAAAAGAAGCAAGAGTTTTAAGGGTTTATAGGAAGAACAACTATATGTTGTCAAAATCTCAATTAATTTGTTCGAATTTGTTACTTTTTTCTCTCTTTCGTATATGTTTCTAATTGATGTTAGTTTTGTGTGTTTATGAATGTCATCACAATTTCGATATCTCTTACAACTGTAATGGGGTATTTCCCATCCTTGTGATGTAAGTTCTCAACGGTTGGTGAATACATTTCTGATTTCAGGGTGAAACAGTTTAGGATTTCTCACATCTTCAAAGAAGCCTGATCCATGAATTTCAAACAGAGATCATTGAGGGATAAGATAACCGGGCAATTAGTGAAAGTGAATTTCACTCTCAGAGTAAATAAATCTGTAACTCTGTCCCCCTTTAATGGGGATATCTATATCAACAATGCAATTAAGTATATATAGCCATTTAATTTAAGTGTGATAATTTAATTTAAACACTAGATTTAATGATATCATATTTGTTTTATATTACTTGAAATTAAAAATACATCTTATGATAAAATATATTCAAATTTTGTAGATAACAGAAGAGGAAAATGTGTCTCACTGAGAGATGAAGAAGTAAAAGTCCTGTTCAATGGGATTAAAAAACCCATGATGGATTCAATTAACCGCTTAAAAGCGGACCTTGAAATCGATGATAATTCTCCAATTATAATAAAAATATAGATTTTAATTCTATAATTATTTTTTAAGTAGCACACGAGGATGCAACTCGAACACAGCGATATAGAGTCGAACACGTCTATATGATAGCATCGAATTATCTGACAACAGTTTTTATTAGAACACTCTGTGTATATTAAGACCGTGGAACATTAACTGGCAAGATTAGAAATATGCAGCGTACGTCATTTCTATTAAAGTGACGAGACCATAATTTAACCTTACTTGTGTCTTACATTACATTTATCGGCAAAAACAAACGATAATTATTTTTATTTTATCTTGTTAAAATACTGTCTTACTTACAATAGATCGGTTTTGATTGCGAGTTTACTGATCATAATTTTTTTCTTTAGACAGCTGATTAAGTTGGATGCCGATCTCGATGTTTAAAAACATTAAACAGTTTATAGTACACTTCTGTTGTCGCTTTCTTTTCCCAAATAGTTTTTTTTTTGGTCAAATCATAAGTGTCTAATTCAATTAGTCATATATTGCCCTTCTTCTTATGTAATTTTAGAGATGAAGTATCATATGAAAGCCCAGATCAGATGCCGATCGCGATGCAATAGCGTCGAATGTCAAACACTTATTTTTTAAGATTTTTCTGAAAATATTAAAAAAACCAGAATTCTTTAACAGTCTTGGAACTTTATTACTTCGATTTTACTTCATTTTAAACACTAATTGCGTCTTTATAAGGCGATTACAACTTTCTCTGGGTCTAATCATACAAGTGCCGAATTGCTAGGCTACCGCTTTTTTTAGGAGTGTGACTAAAATGGGTAGCGAAACCCGGGCCGGGCCGGGAATTTCAAAACTGAGAGCCGGGTTTTTGATAATTACGAGATAAATACTCATTCTTTCTTCATGAAATTTACAGACATAGTTTATAAGTATAGGTTTTGCCTTCGCTGAGAATTTTAAGTCAAAATGTTATGTTTTTCGATGATTATCGCCGATTGTCCTTTTCCAGGTGACTAAAATGGGTAGCGAGCCCGGTTTACTCATTTTGACGATTTTAAGCTTAATGCATGGAAAGTCTTTGTGATATTTGCATTTAATGGTTGTTTATTAACTCCAAATGGTTTAATTGTTCAATTATTATTAAATTAAATGTCAATTATTAGGGTTTTTGTCATTTTTCATAGACCCGGGACAGGTCAAAACCGGACGCATTTGCCCAGGGCAAATTAATAATTCCGGATTGCCAGAGAAAGAATGTAGATTTTTTTCAGTCCCTATCCGAGATACAACTAAGAAATAAATTGGAAAAAATTAATTAAAATATGCAAATCAAAATAGAGTCATTTATATTTCAATTATATGTCATATCTGATAAGTATTTCGGAAATAAAAGGTTTTTCCCGGGTGAACGTGTCCGGTTTCGACCAATCCCGGGTGTTCAAAAAATGCGTATATTTTCAATAATCGTGATTTATTACTGCAACAGTCAAATGTTTTAGGTAGTATAAGTTCAATTTCAAAGATCCAAATGAAATAATTGTAAATATGCTGCCGAAATTAAGTTTTAATCGCCAAAATGAGGAATCCGGGCTCGCTACCCATTTTAGTCACTTGGAAAAGAACAATTGGTGATAATCATTAAAAAACACAACAATTTGACCTAAAACTTTCAGCGAAGGCCAATTCTAGAATAATAAACTATGTCCGTAAATTTCATGAAGAAAGAATGAGTATTTATTTCGTGATTATCAAAAACCCGGTTTTCGTTATCGAAAATCCCGGCCCGGCCCGGGTTTCGCTACCCATTTTAGTCACACTCTTTTTTTAGAGAGCGACACTGAGCACTATGAGGTATATTTACATATAAAAACAGGGCATGAGACCATGGTCGCATCTAAAATGATAAATAAACATTTACTGAAATTTTCAGCTTAGTGCGCCCATTACTTTTCGAGAAAAACGCTTTCTCCACGATTTTATGGGACAACCCTCGTACATAGGCATGTGATTCTGTACAATACTATTATAAGTTATAGAGCAAATAATGCAAACTCAAATGTTGCTAAAATTAATTTTCAATTTTTATGAGAATTAGAAACGTCAGCAATTAAAATACATAATACTTGAATTGAATAAATGCAGATGCTGCTAGGCTGGGTTTAAAACTGGAGTGCACTTTCCACTTTCTCATGGCAGTGAGATAGAATGAAATAAAATATGAAATATTCGACATGATTTCAAACCTAACTTTACACTTATTTACCCCGGTAATCGCTATGGATACAAGATGCTTTTAAACACTGACAGGACCGCGGCTCGCTGATCTCTGCGACCTCGTAATAATAATATAGGGTTATTGAACTTATATCGGTAAGAGTTGGCTGTTCAAATGCACGAGCCTGCGAGTGCATTTGAACAGCCAACGTGCTTGCTTTTCTGGTACACAGGTAACCTCAACAACAAGGTGAGATCGCTGGTTGGGTTACATAAGTACTGTAAACATCGAGGTAAACATTGAGAACGAAAAATGCGTACTGTTAACGATCGTTAATTAATCTTAATTAAAGTTGTATACAGTATTAATATTGATATCATTAAAAATGCTCAGAGAGTTTAAGTATAGAAAAATATTATTTTAATTATCTATTTACATGGTTTACCGATGTCCTAAACGTGAATCTTTAGACAATGACAATCGTAACTACTCAGACATTTCCATGAATACTAGTAATAAATAAATGTGCTTATTGTTTCTCTCTAGGAAAATGGCCCGAGTAGTTACGAATGCCAACAATGAACTGTTGTTAAAAATAGCGCTTCAGTCATGCTGTCTTTAACGTATGTAGTTTTCTTTCTACTATGCAGTTAAAAATGTTTCAATTTTATTTTTTCATCGGCAATAAATGATTTGTTTAAAACTATAAGGAGTTCATTTATTTTTTTTATACGACCAGTCGGTCTAGCACACAGACAAATTACTCGACCGGACCTATCTTTTATAAGACTCAGTCGGTCGGACGTGCCTTAATGTCAAACCCTGGCCATATAAATATGATATTCTTTAAAATTTTAGAATTAAATCCTTCACATCTCCCAGACCCACTTCTGGTTTTTTTTTCTGTTTGTTGGCTCCAAACTAAAGTATATCTGCAGAAATTTCTAGTGTCATCTTGATTATTTATGATGGTCTTCATAATGTTGCACCTCATTTCTTGCACAGTGTTCTCCTGACTTGCTAGATGTAAAGATGTATTTAGTAAAACTCCCTCTGCAAACTTCATGCAATAAACTCCACAAGAAACACTGTCCTGTTGCTTCGAGTGGTGGATCGTATCAATTTTCCACCCATCAGCATCATGTCCTCTTTGTTTCAAATACTTCTTCCACAAGTTATAAATCAACTGGCATGTTGTTTTGGTCACCCCCAATGGATCAATAATTGACAGATATATGTTCTGTTCATCAATAACCAGCAAAATCCATGGAATTTCTCTCCTATTAACAGTAGCCAGCAACACTTTTCCTTTGTTCTTATTAAGGACATCTGCAACTTCGCTTGGATGCCGAGGATGAAAAATCATGTATATAACACTGCTTAACAAAAAAAGGTAAGGGTTATGCATAATATACTGTAGTTAAATTAAGGAAATTTCAATTCTGAAATTTATTATAAATTGATGTGATGAATCTAAATTTTGTGTGGATTTTAATGATGGAAGGTGACGATTTTGGAGACAGACGAATTGGCGTTTTAGTGACTGCTGCATGGCTCAAAATGATCGCTTCGGTAGAGGTTCTGTTGTGGTGTGGGAAGACATTTTGATTCAGAGGTCCACGGGGTTGCACATCATCAGAAATAGAACGTTGACCGGTATCAGATACAGAGATGAGATTTTTCAGCCAATTGTTAGAACATTTGAAGGGGCTATAGGAGCAGAATTCGTTTTAATGGATGATAACGCCAGGCCACACAGAGCACACATCGTGAACCAGCAGCAAGAGGCACAGATTATCGAGAGAATGGAGTGGCCCTCGAAGTCACCAGACCTCAATTATGTCGAACATGTCTGGGATGTTTTTCAGAGGCAAATTCAGCAGCTGGATCCTGCTCCATGCAAAAGCCATGAACTTGAAGTTTCTCTTTAAAGGAATGGGATCGGATACCTCAAAGGACCATCCGTTCACTCATTCAAAGTCTCCCCAGGCGATGCAGGGCTGTTATTCAGACTATTTTGGGGCAGAAATGGGGATATTTTGTAGCGGCAGACCATAGTGTGACAATTTTTTTCCGAAAAAGAGGCGGACATTTCGTGACGGAAGACATAACCTGACAATTTTTCCGAAAAAGAGGCGGACATTTCGTGACGGCGGACAAAACGTGAATCAACATATTTATATTTAGTAGTAATGATGCGTCGTAAGCATTGTAGTAAATAGTAATACTATACTCGAAGTATGTTTGAAGTAGTAACAATGCGTCAGTAGCATTGTACATGTAATACGTGTTTCTAAAGCAGTTAGTTAAATACTTGCAATGTGTATTCTTCGTATAAAGTAAAATGGCCATGTCTAAAGTGTGAAGAGTCTGTTGAGTACAAAGTATGAGTAATATATGTATAGGAAAATATGCATATTTAGTATTGTATGTGAGATATGAAGTATATGTACATAATTTAATAAATAATTACAGTATGTTTTTGATACATATGATTATTCCATAGATCCTAGTAGTTAGAAACAAGAAGCTGAAGTAGGGATCCAAGGTTATATACAGTAGGAAGGACCAGACGAGGCTTTCCGCAGTACCAGTACAATGCGCAACATGTGAGCCCGGGACGAAACTGCCTCCATTACGGGTCACAGCGCCATCCTGATCCAAGGAACCAGTCAACAGTCATTGATATAGACTTTATATTTTAAAAATCTGTTCCATATTTCTGACAAAAGATCTGTGACAACGCCAAAAACAGGAATCTCAAGCATTACCATAATGGGTGAATTGAAGGAAGATATGAGTCAGGAAATTCTCCATGTCGGTAGTCCATCATCTGTACTCATTGAAATGAATAAGCCTTGCCAAAACTGCAAGACTAAAATCCCAGATGATTTACTAACAGGCACATCGCTTAAATGTTCGCACTGCCAGATGAGGCAACGTAGTACAAATACGCATTCATATTACTCTATGAAACCAAAACTTGAGAAAAACCACACTATGTTCATTGTTGTCAATGATGTTGCAAGACTTTTCTTCATCTCCATTGGTAAAGAAAATAAATGTAACACAGATCTGCTGGAACTGATGTTAACGCTAACACTAAAGTAAGGTTACCGTCAAGGTTCTCAACTTCACCGTCCAAATTTGAAAGGTTTATCCATAAGAAAGACATGGACCAGACACGAATCATGAACATTTTCTTCCAGTGACCATGAACCTCCTCAAATGACCTTGGGTCGAGGTCATGACACACCCTTAAGTCATGGGCAATCTTTGTGTGGAGTAGTAGATTTTAATGTTCCTCCGTTAGAAAGATATGGACCGGACACGTTTGCACAGACAGCAGACAGACGGACAAGGTGATTCCTATATACCACCCCCAAACGTCGTTTGCGGGGGGTATAATTATAATGTACAAGTGATTTATGTTAAATAAGACTTTAAATTTTTTTATATGACTGAGGTTGCAGTATAAGATTTTATTTTTCATGATTTCTAACTGCATTATGGGAGAGAAAAAGGTGAAATTAAAGCCAATTGTACATGAAATGTAAAAGATAATCACAATCAAAAACAGTTTAAATGTGCTTGACAAAATTCACAATCTACATGCCTATAATGTTTTTGGGTTTTTTCCAGGACAACCATGCACATTTGCAGCTGTACAGATTGCAGTTCATCTCATATGCTGTTCGACTAAATAATGAAAGATGTTCAAACCAGTTTTAAAGAGTCCGTCTGAAATCATGGTGCTTTTATTAAGGAGATCAGTGCTTTTTTTTCTGTGCATATAAGTGGACGGATGCGTTCATAATATACATGGGGATTTACGTTACTGCCCATCCAGCAAAAACTGTCGATTTATTAAAGTATATGCAAACAGTAAGGACTGGGGCTATGAGGCACGGGGGCTAGGCTGGAAAAGCTATGACGAACAGTATCGTCTAAAAAGAGCAAAAATCCCACAAGTAGCAGGGTGTAGTTGATTCAGAACTTTGGTTGCTTTGCATGCTTGGTAAAGAAACGGAAAACATTCATGCTTCAAGACTAGCTGGCAGAGGTTTTTTAGGCGTAATTAATAACCAATTACCCATTTATTATCGACACGGTAATTGATATCAAAGCCCAATTTGTATAACTTCAAAAAGTTCATTTTTATTAAAATCATACATAATAGATATTTTTTTTTAAATTTGATAACTGCAATTTAATTATAAGGTGACATAAGATATTATCATTATTTAATTACATAATTTGCCTCGAGTTTGTTATAACTGTGAAATTTGTAATATTATTTTTTAGCCACCATGAGGGTCGCCATATTCGGTTCCTCCAAAGTGAAGCGAGCTTCAAGCTTTACAGACTTTGTCATGCCATTTGAAGCCGGGTGGTTTGGAGTTGGTGGGATAACACCTTCTCCACCTTGTCCAAATCGGACATCGTTGTAGTGTGCTTAGGGGGAAACGCCAAGGCGTCTACAGCCATCGACTGTCTGAGAAGCCTTTTCAACCAAATTAAAGATTAAAAGTCCCAGCTGCAGACAACCCGAAATTTTTTTTCACAGAGATTGTCTCTAAATTTCGATTTCCTCTGCAGCGTGAAGAGTTTGATGCAAGGCGTAGGACTGTTAACAATAAGATGCGGAACATCCTTGGCAGAACCAAGATGTCAAATTTCCCAGACATTGCCTTCCCGATGAGACCCAATTCAACGAGGCGGGAAGTCCTCTTCTTGCTTTCAATAAGCATGACCATCGAGAGTCGCTCCTAGGAGTTGACAATAAACGGCCCTTTTAAGGTCCATTCAATTATTCGAAAAGATATCATTGAATACAGACGTAGAAACGTCGCAAATATACCCATTTATATTACCGAACGGTACATGAAAAAGAAATACGTAATACCTATAAAATTACTCATTAAGTAAATTATAAACAAGTATAACTTATTATTTTTTTTAATTTTCGGAAATTTCGGCACAAGTGATAGTTGCTCGAACTCGTCATATCTACACAAAACCTTTAGTTAGGTATTTAAAACAAAATAAAAACATTTTGACTCAAGCGGAAAACCACAATGTTCCTGTTATGAGGCAACAAACTGAAATTACTTGATCTGTTATTAATAAAATATATCATCCTTAAATATGTCACATTAAAACAGTGCATGCAATATTGCAGGCGCGTATTTTATAAGAACCGATTTTTTCTTTCATACATACCCTGGTAAATTTTTCTAAGTAGCCTTTCACGAGACAGTTACCGGTACTTAGGTTAAAACAAAACAAATATTTGGAATCTCTTTCTCTAGCATATCTTAAAGGGGCTGTTACCCCCCCCCCAATCACATCCAGATCCGCTAAATTGCATTTCTCCTTATTTTGGAACACTAAAAAACATGCCTTATCCTTGTCTGCTGCAGCAAAAATTTCGCGTTTGTGAGAAATTAAAATTTTACATATAATGAAAATACTTAGGAAATGTATAAATGTTCCTACATGTGTATACATGTACCTACATGTACATGCTAATATTCTCTGCGCTTCAAAATTCGTTAATCAGGATTCGATCAGATACAACTCTTACCCGATTATTTATTTTATTAATTTAAATTTTATTTTTATTGCATTTTTGCTAATTTTCAAATACCGTAAACAATCAAGAGAAATTAAACAAATATTTTAAACATCGAAAAGAAAAAATAAAACACTATTTTCAATCTTGGACGGACATTTTGTAGGGGATCGTCGTCGTGTTAATTTAATGTAACGGTTTTTCGCACATGAGTGAAGTCCTCAGTCGCGTTGTTTTATGTATTTTGCTTGTTATGTTGATTTGAATGAATAAATTTATTAACTTGATGAACTTTAGTCTCATTTACAAGTCTTTAAGACTTTTGGTCAGGTCAAGGTAAAAGTATTGAGAGCCGTGTAGGTCAGGTCATTTTATTATTTTTATAAGAGGTCATATTTGAGTTTCCTTGCTGATGGGAGATGATCAGCTGGTGGCAGCGCTACTGGGAAAAGGACTTTCCCGCTACAAAGCCTTCAGAAAATGGTTTGAAAATCTTGGTGAGCTCACATCTCTGTTCCAAGATGCAGATGTGTTGGCTTTGAGTGCAACCTACACAAAGAAAACTGCTAGACGTGTAAAAAGAAGTTTGAACCTAAGTGACAAAACTGGAAATAATTGTTCTCCGGTGATCATTGAAAAATATACAGTTTTTTTTTATTTCAATAAAAATTGCTTCACGGAGCATGCTACATTTTGGCACTTTTACATCATAAAGACTCTTTATTAAGATAAAAATTTGCAGAATTGTAGCGCAAAGAGATTAAAAATATTTTACCTTTCGCTAAAGTATTCATGAAACGTCACTGGGAGGAATTTTGAAATAAATTGGAGAGTATATTACTGTTTTCAAGCCATTTATAAATGACCAGTGTGTAAAAACACAGCCAAAATCGGAATGTCATTGAGCGCCATGGAGCACTGCAATATAATATAGGACTCAGTTTCTGCGTCATCGATTACGGATTCGTGTATGAAGCGGTAATGAGAGTAAATCGTCTAATTGATGAGATGCAAGGTTGATTAGCGCACAAAATTTAAATTAGGAGTAGCAGTAAAGGTTAAATAGTTTGGCAGTAATTTTGAACTACTTCACGATGAGGTTTTTTAGGTGTAATTAATGACAACGTCTATTAATTTAAAAAATAGATGAGTTTATTGAAGAAAGATAGCAGTGATTGTTATACGGGGGAAGGGCGACAACTTGCATAACTGCAGAGTAGCTGTATAGCGAGCCTATAGTGGGCGGGGAAAAGTGGCATCATATATAACGGGTTCTCGGAGTAAGCTTCTTTCTTTCTGTTAACACCCAGCCCTCCAGATACAGTGGAAAGTTAAAATACACTGCCATAATGAAGTGAGGTAAGGGAAGGGGAATATCTATTAAACAAAAATTATTAAAAACAAAATTCACATCTGTTTCATAACACATTCAATAATTTAATAGAAGTACACGTATGCAACGACAAAGTTTCGCGCTAATTTAAAGCAATCAGGGACCTATATACTACTATTAGTATATAGGTCCCTGAAGTAATTTACTTGTTTTTTTTTATGCGTTTTGTTCTCTGACATTTAAGCCATGTATACTTATTAAATAAAGAGGAATTTGTGTTATCAAAAAGGGGAAAACACCTATAACTTTAAAGTCTCTTGCTTAATGAAGTTTTTTCATAAAGTAATTTTTTTCTTCATATTTTAATAACCGGTCCTACTAAACAGAGTACGATAGAGTACTTTAGATATCGGTAGTAAAATTTTACAGTTTAATGCAATCAAACTGCTTTTTGTATGTTTTTCTACATTAATTTAACATCATGAATATATATTTTAAATAATATGTATGTGTTTTTCCTTTTGAAGAACTTATTTCAATGTTGTATTTCAGGTCAAAGTTTATCATTTGATCCCGATCTAAATAACTTGAAATATTTCATTTCTAATTTGGAAAAATAGTACGTTAGGCAATCAATTTAATTTTTGATGAATAAAACAAAAAAATTTAGCTGAAATTAGCAAGTCTGAAACTAATTAACATTCCAGATTTGGATGTTAATAATCTTTAATGCAATGATTGACTGAATCATGCCTGTAGTTTTCTTGTCAAAATATCGCTTAAAAATAAACATTTGATGCAAATATAGCAATATTTTTTTATACTAATGTTAAATCTAGTGTATGTACATAAATAAAAAATCTTATTGCATTGAATTACACAATTTTTCTAACGCACTGTGAAGTACTCTATCCTACTCTGTTTAGTAGTGCCCTTTAATAATTTGTTAACTTAAAAAGAAAACTACCTGTGATGTAAAATCGGTTCCCCCTTTATGGTACCTCATAATATTGGAAATCGGTATTAGGATTACAAATAACGTGCTGTTGGCTATATATCGATCGGACAACGGATTAAACAATGTCCAGTATAGTCTCACGGCCACTTATAAAGGGTCACTCTGAACAAAGGTCGTCATTTGAAGCATAGGTGAGGGGGGGGGGATAAAATCAGACACGAAATGCTTTAAAATTTATATTGGTGTGATATACCGGTAAAAAAAAACACGATGTGAAAATACTTTAAATAATGTAGCATAAAACGGGTGTTCAGGTTGTGTTTAATATTTTTATTTCTCGTGGGATGGAAATAGGAGAAACTTGCATGTAGGGCTTACACTTACAGTCGGCAAGACCGCGTTTTCTCTCCAAGTAGAATGGTTGTAAGGTGTGTCACATCTGTGACCAGTTTTAAGTCTTGATTTTTGTTGTATCTAATTAAGTCTTCTCGTGATAATATCAGTTCTGATTATAACTGTGAAAGCCAAATTCCGAACTGCATGGTATTTGAAACATTCTGGTATTTACATAATGACTTTATTGTCTCATATTTTTTTAAAATTTTGATTTGAAGGTATTCTTCCTTCTTTTGCCTTTATTTGATATGGCTAGTGTAATGTCAAATAGGAAATCATCTGTGTCGTCTTGGGAAAAATTTAACAACTTATAATTTATATTGGATCTTTATTGTGAACAATTTCGGAGTAAGGGAAGTCTTTGTCGAGACTTGTACAATATTTGAACTGGTTTCTATGGCATTTTAGTCTTATTCTTTTGAAAGTTACATTCGTTAAGATTCTAATACTATCTAGTTTAGTAAAGTGTTTTTGCGTGTTTAGTGTGGTTTTCTTGTCTGGTCAGATCTTGTGTGGTAAGTTCTGAATTGGTTGTGAAGGTGTTTGCCGCACTTGTGCCTTCGGGACTATCAATAACATCGTCACTTAAAGGAAAACAGGTTATAAGACTGATAATTTATTGAATGGAAATATGAAGAGAGAGATTACAAAATAATCTGAAATAAATTTACCATGATCAGTATAACAAATCCGGGTATGACAGGTTTAGTTGTCTTCCATGAGTAGCCTGTTATTTCATGGGCATTCAGTCAAAGGCTGACCGGATCAGACAGATGGTATGGTGAAAGTTTAAAGACATTTTAAGCATGTCTATGTTCCTGTGGAGTCGCGGTACGTACTTTTTGTAACGTTTCTGGACTCTGCGGCATTACGATTTGCTTCAGGTCGGATTTGAACTCCTGAATAGTAATCCCCAATGGCAGGTGCATGGGAAGATCATACTCAGTGGTTAAACGGCTTACGCGTTACACGGGCCATGTAGTCATTCACCGTTTCCTCTTGGTATTGATTTAAACTCACGTCAAATGTTTATTTGTTTTGAAATCTTTCTAAAAATGCCTGTTTGAGGCTGGTTAAAGAAGATGTCGCGGAGTTGCTTAATTGGAAATACCATTGCTTGGGAATGTCACACAAGTAGAAAGGAAAGGCCGACAATGCCGCCGATTCTGACATATTAAAATATGCCACCATGGCCATGAACAATGACCACCACTGGCTAGCCGGTTCAGCCTGATGGCACTGAGAAAGTTTAATTACATTCGGAGCATGTCTTTGCTCCTTTGGCGTCGGAACTTGCCCTATAGATGAAGATGACTTCATCTTGATGGAGGAGGAGGACGAGAAGATGAGGATACATATGTAAGCGGTGCGGAACCCACTGAAGATATTAACGAAGAAGACGAAGGAACAGAGGAGGACAAAACTGCACCTCTAGTAATTGGCGTATCCTGGAGGATCCTTGTTGCCCTCATCAAGTCTTAATAGAAGGTGGCGCTGTTGGGTTTGTTGATCCTGATGGGAACATTCCTTGGAAATTCGTCTGGCGCACACTTCTTAGGTCCATCGTCCGGGTCTATTAAGATTCTCCACCAGATTATTGTAGTTGATTTTTATGTATTTTTGTGTGAGCTGGATTCCCGCTTGGCTTGTGAGGGATGGCAACACTTGAATTCAGCCTCTGATAATATCGGCCTTAAAAGAAAACAAGTAAGCTTTACGGATTTATTATAGAGAAACCCCAACTCATATGTTCATAAAATAATTAATATTACAAAACATTCTGAAAAAAGAAATAAATTGTTAATAACATTTCATTGTTTTCAACATATTACAATCTAGTTGCGTTAACTTTTAAACGGTATATAAATATGAATATGATTAACATAAAGATGATTGAATTTACATGTACGTACCTTAAAAGAAAACAAGTAAGCTTTACAGATTTATTACAGAGAACTTTCCATAAACAATATTTCTAAACAATGTTGCTGAACAATAATCAGTTTATCTATTAAGTACTGAATAACAGATAGTTTTGATGTTTATCCAGATTTTCTGTAATAAAGAAACTGCTGGTCATAGTTTATATCTTAGTGATCCTATTTGACCACTTCACATTAATATTTACATCGATATTGACTACATCAAAGACAAAGACATATTAGGATTATTATGCCTTGTACACATATGTCCTTATTAATCAAATATACGAAACACAATATAAATTAAAAGTTAATATATAGTTTGTTTTTATGTAAGGTATGTTCCAATTGTGTTACATTCCTCCCTCACGAGAGATGAATTAGTTTAATTCATAGACGATTGAATTTGAACTGGTTGATTTTTCCGTGGTATTTTATGCCTCTTTGGTTTGTACGTATTGGCATAAAGTAATTCTCCCTCGTCTGTAGGTACATTATGTTAAAATAAAATAAAGAATGGATAATTAGTTACAACACACATTTTACGACACAATAAAGAATCCCTCCACCTGGAGACGAACAACACAGTAATGCATGTTTTATTAAACATTAATCTCGTAATTAACCCACTGTCCAATATTCACGATCCTCGGCTCTTATTCGAAAGAGGGATCGACTTACATAAAAGTTCATTCACAATGCAGTGGGGTCGTCAGTTTTGGCTGTAAGAACATTCGTTCTCAGTTTCGGATAAACTTTCGTAATGGTGTCGACAGGGTCAACTCCAGCGATGAAAGCAGTAGTCGGTGATGGTTATTATTATGCCTGACCTTATTAATCAAATATACTAAAACGCAACATTGATTAAAAGTTAATAGTTTGTTTATATGTAAGGTATGTTCCAATTGTGTACCATTCCTCCCCCAATTTGTTCCTCATCCTCTCCTGGTGCATTAATAGATTCAATCTTCTTCTTTTTAGTTGGGTATTTAGGACTATAGTGTCCTCTTTTGTTACAGGTCTAACATACTACATCATTACGAGGTCGTATTGTCTCGACCGCTAAAACTTTCTTTGGGTTGAATGTCTTTCTGATAAACTGTCTTGGTCTTTGTCCCTCTTTATTTCTATCTATAATGGTCAACCTCCATGGGTTCTCCCGTGAAGGTTGCCGTGGCAAAGGAATTTCTCTCGGTTCTTAACTGAAATCGTTTTTGTAAAATAAATTCGGCTCGGGCAGAATTGACTGCATCCTGCATAGTAGCAGTATTATCTCTCATGACCTTTAGTTTCAATCTGTCCGAATACAAGCCGTCGACAAAGAACCCAACAAGTTGGTTTTTTGTGGTCACCCGTTCGAATCCAAACCTGGTCACGGCACCAAATGAACGTCTATAACACACCGACTTGGGTACGGTTAAAGTCACTTTATTTGTAAGGAACATAATATTATTACAAAAGAAATAAAGTTAAACAATTCAATTAAAATTTGAATTATTGTATAAATAATCATATAAGCTTACCGATGAACATTAAAGCACACATGTCCATTAACAGAACTGTTTCCACATGAAAGTAATCCGGAAAATTAAAGATTTTATTTTTTTTTCTTACACTATGAGTTGTATAATTGTGATTAATAAATTGATGAAATGTTTGTTTTCTTGCTCACTTCTATGTCATTATTAAAGTTAAAATTCCCAATCTGTTACACAATCAGTTCTTATATGGTGGTAGTGAAGGATATGGGAACAAGCGATGTCTCTTGAATCCCGGGTTTTTCATTTTAAGGTCATTTTTCACCTTTACTGGCGTGATCGGTTCTATTAAGGCTCATATATTGGGGAAGTCGACACACATTCTTTTGTAGCTATCGATGCGGAGGTTGAAGGGTTCTCCAGAACTTCTACCGGTTTGGGTGATGTGGAGGTCTGTAATGTTAAGGTTGAATTGTTTTGCAGAATCTCCACTGGTTTAGGTGATGAGGAGGCTTGTGATGTGGAAGTTGAAGGGTTTTGCAGAACTTCTGGTTTGGGTGAAAGGCTTTCCGGTTCTTCCACGGGTTTGGGCTGAAATTCCAGACTCTGTAGGGTGTCCAGAAGCGACTGGAAATCTTCGTCTTGGTCTTCACCTTTTCCCAGAACATCCTGTGTCTGTTGTAATTGTTCCTGTTGCACATCTTTGCTCGGAATGATAACGTTTTCTGATTTTTCTTTCTCTTAACTCGAAACGTTTTCTGAAGATCCCTTGACCTTTGGTTGAAAAAGATCTACAGTGACCGACTCTATTGTCATGACGCCAGCCTTTTTCAACTCTTCCTTTGGTAAAGGTTGAAAAATGCAAATAAAAATAAAACATATCAGAACGAGAAGGAGACATAAGAGGTCTTTTTTTAAAAATGTGATATAGAGAATATCGAAAAAAAGAGTTAATTACCTTCTCCTTGAAAAAATCGTCTGCTTTTCCCATCCACTGTACGATGTTCAATAACATGCTGAATTCATCAATCCCTAGCGTTATACCTTTAAATTTGGCATCTTTTCTGTTGTCATAGATGTGCATATACTTGTAATCCCCGAAGTACTTCACTACTACTATTTTCTCTCTTCCAATTGCGAACTGTTTAACTTATAATCTCCTTCAGTTGCATATTGCATTTCCATGCTTGTAGTTGATATGGCGCTCGTAGTTGTTGTTTTTCTTTTATTGATGCTGCTGGTTTTTAAAAAAATCTTGTTTTCCAGAATTTAGCAAACTGCAAGTGGTTAGTTGAGGAAAATTCAAGCTATTCATACCCCCTAAAGATTTATTATTGGGTATCAAATTTGCATATTTCATAAAGAACGAATGCATGTACACATAAATACAAATGCAAACATAGTAATATTTGCCCTCAATTGAAGTCTTCCACAGTCTATTCACCAAGACAGTTAAAGTTACTTTAAAGATATAATTATCATTGAAAAATTTATAAGTTGTGTACAAATCAGATACTCTGAGCTAGTTCACAGAAAAAACATCAAGGCCATCGTGATTCAAACTTCATATTTTTACAGATTCTGATAATTTCTTTTCGCCAGGGTTCTGTATCAGGAACGGATTAATTATAATGTATGATTATGTGTTGTACATAATATTCAAGCATTTATCTATATGACCAAGGTTTCCTTACTTTTATGTCCTATACAATGCATATACCACCTTTTAAGTTAACTTTTCTTACATTATTTTCTTCTACCATTTTTCCATTACGATTCTTTGTCGACTTTTTCAACTGCTTAACTGAAATACATGCTGCATAAGTGGGGTTAAAGAAGTCTCCATGATGCATAGGTGCTGCACTTGGTACAGATGATGGACAGAACATCCATAATACTGTTCATATACTATATCACCCAGAAAATCGACAATTTCCACAGCAATAATAATTATATTATAAAAACTCCTTATCATCTATCTTCAATGCTTCTCGCTCATTCGTTCCATAGTGAACTGGTCTGTGATAGTACAGGGCAATGATTTGATTTTACAACTGTTTAGCTACTAGTATATATTTATTCATTCTGGAATTCCTTCTAAAGACTGAAGGTCAATAATAGTAGGGAGAATGGGGTACTCCGCATGGTCTTGGAACATTTGCTGAGGAATGGTATCCCTGATGACTGATGTCACGTTTTTCCGATTTTGTAGCTTTGCTTGGTTGAGTTTTTGTAGTAGGTATAAAGGGTCTGGTTTCCAAAAATGGCAGAGATCCAATAGTGGGAATTCTTTACTTTATCAAAGCTGCTTCCATACCGTTTAGAAATCCCTCTACCACTAGCCATTCTTCCAAATACAGCGTAACACCTTTCTTGGTAGGAGAGGATTTCTGATTTTCTCCACCATAATGACGAATAGGAATCTGTATAACGAAATGTGATCAGTCCTTCCTCAATAGAGAGAATGTAGCGCCGTTGAGCGGTAAACGACACTCTAAAATTTTAATCCGGTGAAATTAACAATTTCATTTTTATACAGAAAAGTCTCCTTACAGTTCAATTTTTCCATCAGGAAAAGTAGTTGTCACTTTGTTTAGAACCAAACAAATAGTTGACTTGGTTTCCGTCACATGTTGTGTCCATTGTCACTATCTTCACACTCGAACATGGACTCTTTGTTGTCTCGGTACGTCCCTCACGATGTGTGTTTTTTTGCCTCTAGCAAGTCTCTAACGGAAGATAACAGATTCCAACGAAATATCCTCAAGGACATCAGGTTCCCTTTGTGGTGGCTGTTTGGTTTGACCCCCTCTGTCGCTCTCAGTATAGCCGACATATGAGGGGGGGGGGGGTTTAAACAATGGGCATATTGTCTAAGAGAACAATGGAAAGGACAATAGGGATGATGAGGTTAACCCCTCTCTATTGTAAGACGAGTGGGGAGAACAATGGAGCAAGGTCATGGATGACATTTTGGTGACGTAAAGGAGACATCACTGTGAGTGACAACCATAGAGCAGTGACCTGAAAAGGACACATTGCTCTACGAGACTTGGAGAGTGGATCACCTTAACCGTCACAACAATAGAGGTATAATTTTTATCTGTAGACAAGACCCTTAACATCGCATAGCGTATCACCTGTAGCATAATGTTCAGACGATGAGTGATTATGGCGTGGATGTAATGATTGGTGCCCCCATTCTTACTCGTGGCCAAGTGGACCAGACCCAAGATTAAATACAAAATGAGCATGAATTAAATAAATCGTATCAGATAACCCAATATATATATAAACATATTCTCAATATATACATATTTATATAATTCAATATGTATAAATTAAAAAGGTAATTTAAATTTTAAAAAAATATGAACTTTTCGAAAAACCGCAGGAAGAATTTAAAATACACGAAAAACTTTATGTTAGCTTAAGCTCGAGCCCAAGGCAATAAAAAAGCTCCATGAACAACTATACTAAACCAGGAAATGAACATTTTAATATTTATACCTTTTTTTACTTTACTTTTAAAAAATGCATTTCGTGTGGTGCGCCTAACGACCAAAACCGTGGCTCTTGCAGTGGGTCCGCTACTGGTTTGTTTCGTGCCGGCTCCAGAGTAAGGTGCATCGACAGCATCTAGGGCAAAGTTATGCAAAAGTTTGGTTTTTTCTGCCGTTCTCTTGTGCATGATCTCTAAAAGTTGTTTTTATCTTTTTTTAATTGCCTTTTCGATCAACTCGGATAAGTGTCGAGTGTCAATATAGTGAACTGGGATATTTTGCAGCATACCGTCTTTATAGAGGGCATCTGAAGCTCTCCAGGTCAGTGGTTACCTCCCTTAACTCAAGGCAATCTTTGCAGAGGAGTTCCAGCATCCCCTCATTAGTCCATGTGAACTCGTGCCCAGTAGTATGGTGCATTGGTAGATTTGCCCCACACATCCAAGGACTGCATTGGTGGTTAGCAGTGCCGTCATCCAGTACGTGTCCATACTTTGCACAATTTTATTTTTAGTAACCATTTTAATTATCTGATGTCTTGTTGTAACATTCTTGTCTATGTTAAAATTATCGAAAGCCTACTTGTACAAATGTAACTTTTCTAATCGGTATCAAGTCCTCATCGTCACTGCTATTGAATTGGATTTCATGCTTTCCCTGTTCTATTCTCTTTTTTTTAAGTATGCATTTATTATAATTACTTATCGTTACATATGAAAGAAAACATCAGATCGAGGAGGCTTTTTTAATGATGACTAGAAAATTTTATACTGTTATTTCGTCAATTACTTATAAATATATGAACAACAATCCAAAAAGAAAATTTCGTTCCAAAATTGATGGATGGTTACTCCTCCTCGTCATCATCACTGGAATAAGACATCATCCTCGGTGCTATTCGTACTACATATTCTACACAGTTGGGTAATAATAAATCATAAATATTGCTAAAATCATTTACACAATTATTGGTAATCTTAAAATTGTCAAAATGATCGGGAAAACAGTTAACAAAAGCATTTAGTTTTTCTTACAGAACAGAGTTAACATCTACATTATTATTGCTATCGTCTATCCACTTAACAGAGCTAACATCTACATTATTATGGCCATCATCTAGCCACTTAACAGAGCTAACATCTACATTATTATGGCCATCATCTAGCCACTTAACAGAGCTAACATCTACATTATTATGGCCATCATCTAGCCACTTAACAGAGCTAACATCTACATTATTATGGCCATCATCTAGCCACTTAACAGAGCTAACATCTACATTATTATGGCCATCATCTAGCCACTTAACAGAGCTAACATCTACATTATTATGGCCATCATCTAGCCACTTAACAGAGCTAACATCTACATTATTATGGCCATCATCTAGCCACTTAACAGAGTTAACATCTACATTATTATGGCCATCATCTAGCCACTTAACAGAGTTAACACTTACAAAAAAAACATATACTTACATTTCTGACTGTTACAAACGCATTTGCAGCGCAGAATAACTGCGCTGCGCGTCCCTCCAACGACTCCACCTTCGCCATTAATTCACATTTTAGCGGAGCGGAAACTCTCCCACTCGATGGTGGGCTGAAACAAGAAAAGAGATCCATATACATATACACATACACAATTGATCTTTTTAAGAACAAATATGTAACAAAATTCTTCAGGAGGTGATATTCTATGTATATATCACCTCCTGAAGAATTTCGTTAAACTGTAAGAAATATATGATAATTCAATCAGTCTACAGTTACTTAAAGAGTCCAGGTCGGACTCCGACCTGCTTCTGGTTGAACCAGGGAACAGGCGTCGCCGGGGTGTGTTCTGTAAAAAAATATATATATATACTAGTATATCAATCTTTGTGTATTGTTATCTTTAATGCAAACACATTACGTTTAAATAAAAAAAAAAACAGGTTTCATTTATGAAATTCAGTTATGAATTTCAAATTAACTACTTACGACCATTGTCTTAGGCGTTGACGGATAAAATATGTAAGAATTTGACATCTGCAAGAGACAATGGCATTATATTATAATGAAATTGAAATTTAATATTTTAAGTAATAATGTAAATGTTACAAGTTATTTTCAAGAAGTACTTACTTTGTCGTTGGTTGGAATCGAAAGAGGGAGAAATTATCTGAGAGTGGTAATATAAAGCCATGTACCTCCCCTCTCCTAGCACCTTAAACATCATCATTTAAAGCGCCTTTTTTATTTAATGACTCGGTTGATGAAAACTCAACAGCTTACTGCACTCATAAAAGGCTCTATAATGAGATTTATTTTTCAAAGGTATTAAGATATTATAGAGTTCCTTATAAAGCAAATTTGGACATGATGTTCTTAAGTGTGATCTCCCCGAGATATCAATGATTGTAAATATAAAATACCTAATATCCGCCTTATTGGAGGAATAAGCATATTGAGGCTGAAAAAACAAGAGTTCAATAATCTTTCGTTCAAATCCAGATCTGATTTAACGGAGAAATTGTGACGCCCTTTCGTAACACCTATCACTGTGACAGATTTCTGTAACACTAATCTATCAACATCGATTTCAGTATTCTGTGGTTTCAGAATCTTGTGTTGATTTCTCAGTCAAGAAGATTTGTCAAAATTTGACAATAAACAAAAAAGACAATAACATTATACAATCATTCACTTTTTGTTCCATCAGTCCACGCGACTCTTTGTTGTCTCGGTACGTCCCTCAGGATGTGCGTTAGTAGTATAAGGAGCCTGGATGGGTGGGTCAACTGAGTGCACTTTTGGGCCCTGGAGGCATACGGGGGGGGGTCAAGGGAGTGCACTTTTGGCCCTGGGGGATAGGGGGTCAACTCAGTACAGCCCTAACCCTAACCCTGGGATAGCTGGGTCAACTCAGTACAAGCCCCCTGGGCTAGGGGGTTCAATTCAGTACAGAGCCCCTATGTCCAATACGGGGCGCTTACACTGTATATAATTTTTTTTTACTATACGCTGCTACTACGACTTGGCATCGACTCAAGAATGTGATTTTGACGTCACGATTTCATTCACAGTCTAAAGCCTAGCCAGTTCAAACTGGATTTTCTGAAAACAATAACACTAACACACAATACAGACAATAACAGATTTTATTCAGAATCAAAATACATACAGAAATTACTTTTTCTTCTTCTGTGCCTTATCAGTCACCTTATCAGTCATCAGGGATAGTTTTCTCTTGTGAGTAGTGCTGGGGCCTGAAATCTCTCTGTTGTGTTCCTTTTTCTTTTTTGTCTCCTTCTTTCACTAAAGGTTTGGTCTGTTGTGTCCTTGAAGTCTTGGGTTCCTGAGGCTTTTTCTCCAGTTTTTATAATTCTTTCACCAATTGTTGATCCTCCTCATCCTCTGTACACTTATTAGCCCAATGACCAAATTTCCCGCACTTGTAGCACAAATCTTTCTTGGGACAATCTGGGGCCCAATGCCCTAACTCTTTTCAGATGTAGCATGGATCCGTCTGTCTAGTTTTCTTAGTATCTCCGGATCCCCCTTGTCCTTCTTTTTTCTGGTAAGTGCTTCCTCCTCTGATTTTGTCTCGCATGTTAGTGACTTTCACTTCTAATTTGGATAATTTTGCACGAATCGAACAAAATTCACTGGTGTTGTAAGTTTTCAGATCAGTCAGCTTGTTTTCATGATCACTCACCTTCTCAGCAATGTAATTCAGCTTGTTGTCAATACCAGTCAGCATGTTGACAATCCCATCCAGAGTTGTATTCAAGATGCCCATATCTTCTTTATTCACATATTCTGGAAAATTATACATGCCCAAGTCCAATCCCACTGCATCCTGTGACTCTGGCATGGGGGCTCCTACATACTTTAGGTGTCGCATAACTAGGGTTGTCTGGAGTATTCATCATTGCTTCTGCCATAATATTTTCACGTCTGTCAAGTTCGAAGTGCCAACAAAGACTGATCTTATATTTTCAGCTCTGGTTTATATACCTGTTGGATGTGTAAGGGCCGTGTGCATCAAGATGTTAGACCTACGTTTTGTCCCCCCTCGCTCACGCGCGCATCACCCTCACTCCGTTTTACCTTTTTTTTCCCTGAGTCACTGAAACCCAGCGTTCTGTATACGTTTCTACTGGGGGGTGTAAATGAGAAGAAAAGTCTAGTCCTTTCTTCACAATCGTCTATCATGTCAACCCTGATACACACTCACTCTCTGATTTAAGATGGGTATGATTTAGTGCGATGGGCACAGAACAACCAAGAAGCTCTTCCCCCGGAGGCAGAACAAGTTTTTCAGGAAGCGACCACTATCATGCAAACTACTCAGAATTTGTGGTTACAATGCCTAGCCTTATCACATCATGCGACCATGGGGAAACTAGCTACCATACATTTTCTATGTCCACATATGAAAACAATTCTGCCTCAGAAATGGTACGGACTGAACCTGACCCATTATTCAGGAAAGCCTTACAGTTTCCTGACCCATCCCCAAGCGGCCAAAGTGATTTTACTGTGGCAGGAAATAGATGCGATGGAGAAAGTATGTATTCAATACGGAATAAAATGGCTGGAAATTTCACACAGGCTAGGAAATCAGTGACTTTTAATACCAGCCTCAATCAAATCTACGAATTACCCCCCGAAGACCGGAGAAGTCCCTGGATGAAATTAGTAGCGGATTGAATACGATTCCGGAGGAGAATTCTACAGTTAGAAGCTTTGTTAGTCTTTAAAAAATAAAATCATGTAATACTACGTCAGTGTTATGTTATTTATGACGCCATCTTGAATTCTTTTTAGACGCGCAGTCTGTGTATGGTTTTTGATCAAACATAAAAAATCTAGAGTAGAACATGATCTATAAAGTAAATACGATTGATTTTCAAAGCAGTACGAATCTTTTCATGTAAAATTTTCTTTCATAAAACATTTGGTTACTTAAAAAATCAGAGGATGTGTATGTCATACGTTGTTGACACCCGATGACATTACTGTAAAGTTTTCAATTTTGATAAAAAACAATCAAGACTTGTAAAGGATCTAAAAAGTAGATGCGAATTGTTTTTAACCTCATGACATTTTATTTATCTTAAAATATCAGTCAGATAAAGGCTAGATTCCAAGATTCCTTATGTATCTCATAGTATGATTTTCTGAAAATCTGTGACCTCTGAAAAGAATTCAAGATGGCGTCATAAATAACATAACACTGACGTAGTATTACATGATTTTATTTTTTAAAGACTAACAAAGCTTCTAACTGTAGAATTCTCCTCCGGAATCGTATTCAATTGTGTCTATAGGTAAACCTATTTTAGCTTGTTTTTTACCCTGATCATGATTCTTTTGAAATAAAAACTATATCGACACTCTTCCCTAAGTCCCTTCTCCCTAACCCACATGAGTTTTCCGGGTCTCACCCTCTAAAAAGACTTAAAAGGCTTATTTTATACACTCGGGTCACTGGATTTCGCCTCGTCGCTTCGAGGTTTTTTACTCTTTTCTCCACGACGGATGCATGTCATGTATGAATTCTAGTATGAAAAGAAGCATGAAACGTACCTTGTTTAGACCTGTATCATGCTGGAATCCTACTACGAATACATACTAAATAATCCATGAAAATGTACAAGTCCCAAAGTACAAATCACACACAATTTCAGTTCGCCATGAGATTTCGGCTCTCGCCATCGAGGTGCTCTTTTTAACATCCGTTATTTGTGCATAAATACAGACGCTCGCCAGTAGTCGGCGTCATTCGTTAGTATCCTGCATACGCCACGATGGCTCAGGGAAATATCCCGAACTTTCCGTTAATCGACAACAGTATGGCTTCTGAGGGAGAAGAGGACCTGCAACATTTCTACCTGAACAGCGGCGTAGAGGTCCTGGCGGTCTGGATTGTCCGCGATTTGGCAACCCACCGTGAGCTGGCCCGATGACCCATTGCCACTCTGGGCCTGGGGAGCGACCTGTTGAGGCAGCAGCGTAGACAGAGACGTAGTCGGGCGACCCCTTACAGAAGGGCAGACGATAGAATTGATGAGGGATCTCCAGGGTATTCAGCACCTCTCAGCAGTCCGGAGACCTTCCGGAATCCCTCCTCCCCACCTGAAGTCAGCCCCAGGAGCCCGTCCCAGCCCCCCCCCTGCGAGACCTCCTACCACAACTTGGTCCCCGACCCAGAGTAACCAGGGTGCGGTAGCTGCAGCAAGATGGGATTCGGACTCAGATTGGGAGCCCCCCATCAACAACGAGCGAGTCGGAGGAAGATCAGGAACCACCATCCGTCCCCAGGGGTCCAATACCGGTCTGGGGGAGGCAAGTACCAGAGTCACAGATGGACTTTTGCAGCGTCTGCCTCGAGGAGAACCAGGCGTCAAACTACGTGTGTGTGGGATGCTATAACAGGTCCGCCTGTTATAGCTGTTCCCGGGTGCTTGTGGCGCAAACCAATCCGCCTTCCTGCTGCCCTCTGTGCAGACGTCGGGAACCGAGGTCCCCTATCAACTACCGGGCACCCCGCGGCGTGCGACTGAGGCGACCACGCCCCAGAAGACCTCCACCCCCCACCAGATCTCTGCCAGTTCCCCCCAGGCCCGACTTTATGGAGCCGCTCACATCAAACCAGCGGGGACCCCTCTCTGACAGACGAGAGTTTGGAGGTCGAGACCGACTTTTCAGGGAGTAAACCCTTTGAGAGAAAAAATCAACCCCGGCCGTTTTCACGGCCATCCAAATGTTTAGAAGATGCCTTCTATACAGAGGTAAATAAGAAACGATTTGTGTGTCTAAGAAAATAGATTTTCTTTTTTAAAAATACAGTGAAAGAAACGATTGTGTCTTAGAAAAGATGATCTTTTTAAAAAATAGTCAAAATGAAACATTGTGTGTCTTAGAAAAAAGAAAACCTTCTTATACAGTCAAAAAAAAAGAAAAGAATACCTTCTTATACAGTCAAAAAGAAAAGAGTACCCTTCTTATACAGTGGGTAAACATGAACAATTTTTAATAAAATAATTTTTTTTCTTTTTTAAACTTTAATTTTTTTCTTTTAATAAAAATAATAAATATGAAAAAGAAAAAGAGTCCCTTTTTTAAATAAATTCATATAACACATAGACATACTCCATATTCTTCATAGTCACCTCCTTGCTTGTAAAACATACTTTCCAATTCTGGGGTACTGTGAGACGTAGCAAATCTGGCAGTACAATGAACTTTACAAATATCCAGTCCTCCTACTGGTCTTTTCATTTGAATGAATCCCCGGATTTGATGCAGTTCTCTTGTCCAGGGATGCCTTTCTTTTTGTAAAATCAAATACTGGAAACCGAAGAAGAAATCATCTTCGTTGCTCAGAAACATGTCTATATCTTCTTATTCTTCTTTGGGCTCTGAAATGATGAAAGTCCAATTAATGGCTATCCTGTAACATCTGTCTGGAAATTTAGGATCCTTCAAAGGCTCATGCATGGGTTAATATTCATTCCTAGGTTCCGGATCCACCGTTTTCAACTCCATTCTTCTTTGTTGAGGTGCTTCGTGATCCTCCATAGGTTCCGTCATTCTCTTTTCTAATAAGGCAAATTTCTCTATGTCCATCTCTTTTTCTTCTTCTAATATTCCGCTTGCCAAACTGTCTTTTACTCAACCACATGCACAACTGATGAGGATCATCTTTGATACGTTGTTTTTATACCCCCCTTGGAAGATCAGGGTCGTGTGCAAAAAAAAAATACATATGTATGACCTACGTTTTGTTGTTCCCTACAGCTACGTTTTGTTTACGATTTTTGACGCAGCCATTTTCTCCATTGTGACGTCATCTCACTCATTCATGAGCTCACTAGCTGCACTCTTTATGTATACAGAACTATAACACATTTGATTTTTGGGAGTTGATTATATCAACGAGTCTATGTCAGAGGGCCAAGACAGGAAGTGCAACTGACAAACAGCCGCCAAGAAAATGAGCATTGCGAATAAGAAAATAGTTCCTCATTAAACTTACTATGAAGAAATTATAATTCTTGACAATATAGTCCACAATCACTCTGTATTCAACTTTAGTCTGTCATTTTAATTTCCTATTAAGCATCTGTTAACTTATAATCATACCGATTCCGATATGTATTCATACATTGTGCATGTATTTTAATTTTAAGACAGGAAATTCCCTACTAACAAAGCGTCTGCAATATGATGAGAAAACATGATGGTATTCTGGTTAGCCCCCCCACCCCCACTTTTTTTCCAAACATATACTTAGTATAGATATTGCTTCATAGGTTTAGCCCTCCCCCCCCACTTTCCACAGACACATGTCAGTATAGCTAAAAAAATGGGAAAAAGGTGGTGTATAGAAAAAATTTTGGTACTGAAGTTCGAATTCGAGTTCGATTTTTGTGTTTGGGAAATTGACATTTTGGTTTGTTTTTTTTTCTTTTTTTGCTTGTCAGGTTTTTGAGAAGGTATAAAAAAATTTTTTTTACACCTAGCCCCCCCCCCC
>PRKT01000097.1:1005398-1019187 GCA_003671525.1 Saccostrea glomerata | reverse complement strand
GCTGTAGTAAATGTAATTTCTGAATCTGATAGATTAACCCTACACTTAGACATTATACTATCGATGATAAATTGTTGATATGGGCTTGATATATACGTTATTCATTTTCTCTCAAATTTGTCTTGAATGTCATTTTCATCTTAAAACATCTTTTTATCTTAGATACTGAAAGTACAAGTTCCAAACACTGTACCTCCTCTGCGATAAGGACGAAGTCTGTGAGGAAAATCTAACAATCTAACAAGATTTCGCATAACGTTCAAGTTATTTTCAAATTACTGTAGATCACTTGATTTTCGCGAGATAGTCATTACATGTAACTATTGATTAGCATGAAATTTTTTTTTTTTTTTTTTACGAATTGTGGTTTTTGTTCTTACTGTAAAGAGTACTTATATATGTGCGAGAGAGAAATTTTCGCGATCACACTGTCTCGCTTAGTTACGCGGAAATAAATTTCTAATAAAAAGTGATTTACAGTAGAAAAAAACCATACCGCTTTGGCTCTGTAGGATTGCATTTCCTTCTCACATACCTCAATCAAGAAGCATTAATATTAGTATAATTTGGAAAGTGGGCAAGGTTACACACATGGAATTCAGGTTCGAATCCCACCGAAAGACTTGGAGACCGGTCTTTCTGATGAGACCGTATAAACGAAGGTCCCTAGCTGGTCGCAGTAAAGACCCCTCTCTGCTCAATGGGTGCCAAGTATAAGTAAAAAAATTTGCAGCTCTCCACCGGCAAGTGGTGGCATATCCATGAGTCAAAAATTCTCGAGAGGGACGTTAAACAAAAATATGTTTACGGTGTGACCGTTTGGGCGAGCGCAGTTATGTACTATCTGACATAAACATGTACACATGCACTGCCTATCATTCAAGAAAAAGAAAGAAAAAAGATTACAAAACAATTAATGAAATGACTTCTAATGCATCGGGATCGAGATTCCGAACTTCTCGGAAGTTTCCGACAAAATCGGAAATACCCGAACCGTTAAAGTGACGAAAGTATGACGTCAGATAAAAAGTCCTCTTGACTTAGGACGCAAACCATAGATTTGTGGCATGGAGATTGCATTAAATCTTTGTTTGTAATTTTTTTTCAAGTAAGTTGTTGCTATGTTTTAGCCACCATGTTGCTATGCACCGCAAAGGATTATTGGGAGTTTGGAATTTTTTCACGTGGACTCATAAAAATTTCTTGGAACAATGTGCAGATTTCAACCTGAATTTCCTCTGTTCGTACACGTTAGTCTATTGAGCTCGCGGCCGCCTCGCTGCGCTCGCTATAAATCAATCAATCATACATCGAATTAATTTAATAATCAACTCCCATCAGTACTTTCAGTACTTTGATTTTTCATTCTTTATTAACAACAACAACAAACAACAACAATGCATTACACTACATTTTGATAAAAACATTGACACTTTTGTCCATGACCCGTAGGTAATTTATGAAAGTGTTTTTAAACCAAACGTCCACGTATCTGTCCCTTTGTAAAGCCGTACTCTGGTCAAAGGGGAATAACCACTCGTCGGCTTTCTTTCTTTTCTTTCTCTTTGATGTAAATAATACACGAAATATTGTCCACACACATCGGTATTCCAGTCTGGATAGCGATACGGATTATAAATCCATTGGTGAGCATGACGCTGGATAAAGTCTTGAATTTCTTTTTGTAAGGGAGGAAATCCACAAGAATCGAAATATTCCACCACGGGATTGCTCACATACAGACACACCCAATGTTCTCCAGGTCGATCTTGAGGATCCGTATTTACCACGACAGCTTTTTCTCCAGGTCTTAATTGATCAGGTAATAAATCAACAGGATACACACCCCCAAAAGAACTCTTGAATTCTCTGGATAAGACTTCTCTCAATTGTCCCGTATCCATTAGTAACCAATGCTCACTTCTCTCTGTTTGTTGATTTCTAATAGGTTATCGAATTCTGCATACACCACACAATTTATGGTGGTAGCCGTATTGTTGGTAAACTGCACTTCTACTCTCAGATTTCCTGTTTCTATTATGTGGAATTTATCCGATTGCGCCTCTTGATCTTTAGTGAAATCCTAGCCCCATAGAGTGTAGCCGCTTTTATACTCTTCTAGGGTAATGTCCGAAGCCCAATCTTCTCCTAATTTTCCCATGGCTTGATACAGACTGAGATAAGATCTCAAATATAAATTGTCGTTGAAATTAGGCTCAAAACAACGAGTACTCATGGTCTCTCCGTTGATACTGACATCTAATTTCTTGATTCCAAAGTTTTGGAAATGAAAGGGATTTTTAGTTTGATCTCCGTTAAAGGCTGCATTCTCCACTAAGCCTAAAATGAGACGTTTAGGCATCTGGCCTTGAAACAGATGATCCGTAATCTTAGACTGAGTTTCTGAGCCAATGGTAAAGGTTTTCACTTCCACTCTTTTCAAGGGATATTTGGCTCTGTAGGTATTAAAACTCTGATTAATGGCATTCATCATGACTGGTGTGGGTTTGACTTTTCTCACCCACAAGATCATACTCAAAATTTTCACTTTTCCTGTACTTCCTCCTCCTTTGATCATCAAGTTGAAAGCGAGTCTAGCTCGATTAAATCGCAAACGGACGTCCACTCCATTAGGCAGAAATCGATCTTGTTGAAACAAATCCAGATGTAAACGATCAGGCAAACTGATTTTCTTACTCCCAGCAATAGCTTGGTGTCTTTTTCTGAATCCTTCGTTTTTAGAATTGGCCGGGTACTCTGTGAGGATGGGTTGGTTAACGGTCATCGTGTCGGGACCACTACTTACAGCTGGAGTTACATTAAAGGTCTTATTTTGAGCTACACCAAGGTCCTTTAACCCCACTTCGTCCATGTGTCCTGCTGTATCTTTTTCCCATAGACTACAGGCTTTCATCTGTGTGTAAAAAGTTCTGGGTTGGTATGACTATAATTTCTCCAGATAAGCTTTGTAAGGATAGGTATCCGTCCCCGGGGTCACTATTTTTCCATTCAGACTGACATCGATTTCCGTAAACATGGAATGTAAGATATTATTCACTGGACTGGAAGTGCTGTTCGCCCCAGTCAGATTACATCCATCGTCTTTGGTAAATTGACATACCAATTGAAGATAAATCCAAATCTAAAGTACTGGAAATGGGGTAATATTCTTCCCATTTTGAGTCTTCTAAAGCAATATTAGTCGGAGGGACTTGAAACAATTGTAAATTGTTCATCCCACACGCACAGGAATCGGGTTGTAACATGATGTGTCTACTAGGATTAAGTTTTCACAAATGAACCTTCTGTTCACTGGACTGGCCTATTTATACTCTCTCAGTCAAACACATCTAAAGGACGTTTTCTTTTACGAATTCCTCCTTGTGTTTTCCTTTTTCTCCTAGGACCTCCTCGGGCTAACATGGGTGTCTTTTTTCTTCTGTTCTTAGTACCTCTTAGATTCATTCTTTGTTTCACCATTCCCGAAGTTTTTTTGAGGGCTCTTACTCCGTGAGTTTTGATTGCGTCTTTTAAAGATCTCTTATTTTCTAATACGTCTTATCCCGTTCTAGCAGCAGCAGTCAAGGCGTGTTTAGCTCCAGTTTTCAGTAAATCAGTAAAAAATCCAACCCCTCTTTGATAGTTTTGGCTGGATAATAGGCTGTTGGTGGGGCTTGCTGTTGACCCAATAATCCTCCTACTAGATTGCTGACTAAGGGAGCTGCTACTTTAAATAGGGATCCTAAAAAACCGTGTCCTCTTTGACGTAATAATCCTTTATGATAGACAAACTTTCCGTGGCCTCTTTGTCTCGGTAATCCTGGATGATACTGCATGGTTCATGTCTCTTGTTTAACTGACCTTTCTGTCCTCAGGGACTTCCTTTTATACCCTTTTAGGGTTGAATACAATACAGACAGCAGACCAGACAAGTCATCACGCCCAATAAGATGGAACACAATAAGGGTACACTCATCTCAGTATACTTTTTTGAAATGAAGTTTCACGATGGATTTGCCACTTAAAAAAGACATGGGTTGTCCTAAAGGAGTCATGATGTGAATATCAATGGCATCGAAATGTTTTCTATTCAAAGGGACGTATTCCGCTCGAATGGGTTCCCATTTACATTGTTTTTCTTTGTCCTCAAAATGACAAAGGCACCACTCTTAATAATTTCAAGGCATTGGAGCCAACCGTAGAGGGTTGAATGAGATCGCAATACACATACATGGATTTTAAATTCTGGTATAAATCCGGAGTGTCCAGAGCCATGTAACTGATGTTGATCCATTTAGTGGTGTTTTCTGTCCAATTTTCGGGCCCCAATTTGCGAGAGTAGTAACCTAATTTATAAGCCAGACTGAAGGGAAACCTTATAAAGATGGGAATTTGACGTAAATGAGTGACATAATTCACTCGATCGAAATTGTCCCTATAGGTAAATCTCATCTCGCTTTTACTGGGTTCTTCATCTTCTGCTTTCAGGTCTTTTAGAACTTTCTTTAAGGGGGCTTCTAAAGTCCCATCAATCCCATCTCCTTTATTCCTGCTTTTAGGTTTGGTCCAGGATTGATATTTTTTCCAAACGGATTTCAGACATCTTTGTAAACCTTCATTGATTTCGGCTAGGAGAGCTGTAGGGTTGGCATAAGGCCCCGGTCTAAATTTGAGGCGATACAAATTTAATTTCTCTTTTGGATTAAAAGTTCCAGTCAACCAATACGCTTGACTCCATCCCAATAACAGTTGGGTATCTGTAAAGGTGATGGGAGCACTTTTCAAAAGTTGAAACCTTCCCCATTGATACTTATCCGGGTCGTCCAGATCCAGTTTCTCCCTCCCCGGAACGTTTTTAAAAAAGGGTGGGATTTTTTCCACCATACATATGTCCAGATAATCTTCTTCTTCACAGATATTTTCAATACTACAAGGATTGATCATCTCCGTCAAGGCCACTTCCCATTGACCGTCTGTTAAATCCAGGGATTGGGGTAATAAGGTTTTAAATTGAGCGGTCGTATTGCTAGGAAAAGAGGTCATAGACCCATCACTGGGTAAAGTCATGTAAAAACCACTGCTCTCGGCCATGTTCAGTCTAGGACTGAGACCCTAGACCTTAAGACCTTTGTATTTATAACAACACTTTTTAAAAAATAAACATTTTTTTATTCAATGATTTACACTTCTATTTCTTCTTCTTCGTCTTCTGATCGGTCCTCAATCACTCGAGTCAACAAAAGTCCTGTGTTTTCCATCGAGTCTTTAATCTGGGAAAAGGGAATGCGACAATACACGTACTCTGTAGGACAATAATGAAGTGGAAACGTCAGTCCCTTTTTCTCCATCTTGAAATAATATTTCAGACAATCTCCAATGTCCGAGTACCATGAACTTTCATTCTGAATGGTGTTGATGGGTGTCAGACGATTCATATGAGTACAAGTGACCCATTTGTATTGCTGATAATGATGGTTGATTTTCACCCTCACTCTAGATCCTGTTAGAGGACAGGGGATTTTCACTTTTTTTTCCAACCACACATTGTCCAGGGAATGGCCTGGATGATGTTCAAAGAAATCCATGATGGCTCCTATTTTAGTTTTCATCCACCCTGCTTGCATATAAGTAAACTGACTGACGGGACTCTCACAATACCAACGATACTGCATCTTTGGGAAATAAAACACGTCTGACTTGCCCAGTGTCCTTTTTCAGAATGAGAGAGTTTTTGATATACCTCTTGATAAAACCTTTCATGTATTTTTTAAAAGGTATTTAAAAAAAAAAAAACAAGAATTTTAAAAACAAGTTTTTATTCAAGTTAAAATACAAAATGATTTTAATGTCCAGTGTATCGGCATAAGGGACAATTTCTGTAGCAGGTCACTGTGAACTTCTCCATACATTTTTCACAACAAGGGTATTGCCTGCATTGTCCGCATTTCCATTTTCCTTGAGTCTTTTCCTGGCAGCAGGTCAAACATTCTTTCAACGGTCTGTTCCTGATCATTTTCACCCATCGGGAAGGCGTTATATTCTCAATTCCTTTCTTCCATATGAAATATTTAATGCACCAGCTACACCCACAAGTCTCCATGGAAGGCTGATCATCTTCAAACCAGTGTGGAAATGGCATTTCACAATGCTCGCAAATCCTATACGTTTTCCAACGCCATCCGGGACAGGGGTTATACACTGTGAATGATTTACAATTCCTCGTATTCTGATCACAGTAATGACAAACATAATTTTCTACCTCTACCAATACATCAATCTCCACACACAAATCATGATGGGTACAATGAGCGCAGGGTACTCCCAGCTCCGCTTTATATACCTTTACTGTAAGGTCGTGTGCAAAAATAAGTTGGACCTACGTTTTTGCTCATGTACGATTTCGGGACGTTTTTTATGCTGACTACACAGGTAATACTTGGCAGCGATTCAAATCAGTGATTGTGACGTCATCATTACGAACCTAGTATATATAGAGCGCTTAGTTGTGTATATAGGGAAATAACAACACTATAATTTTGGTTTCCTCTATTTTTAGGTCACCTGAGTAAACTCAGGTGACCTATTGCTATCTGTTTTCGTCCGTCGTCGTCCGTCGTCCGTTAACATTTGAACATGTTCAGCTTCTTCTCTGCAACCACTGAACCAATTTCAACCAAATTTGGCACAAAGCATCTATGGGTAAAGGGGAACAAAAATTGTTAATTTCATGATCCCTGCCCCCCTGGGCTTGAGGGGTGGGGCCAAAACCACTAAAATTAATGCAATCTTTAAAAATCTTCTTCTTTACTCCTGGACATCAAGCAGTCAAACTGTTTGCATGATTGTAATCAGCAATGAGTTCTCTACAAAAATTGTGAAATTCATGGCCCTGGGGTCAGGGGTTCTAGTGTTAGGGCGGGGCTAAATAAGTAGGTAGTGAAAATGCATTATTTCTTTGAAAATCTTCTTCACTGCTCCTGGGTATTAAATAAACCAACTAAGTACATAGTTAAGATGAGCAAAGAGTGCCTCTACCAAAATTGTGAATTTTATGGCCCCATGGTCAGGGGTTCTGGTGTTAGGGCGGGGCTCTATTGATTATGTAGTGAAAATACATGAATTCTTTAAAAATCTTCTTCTCTGCTCCTGGGTATTAAATAAACCAACTAAGTACATATTATAATGAGCAAGAGTGCCTCTAGCAAAATTGTGAATTTTATGGCCCCAGGGTCAGGGGTTCTTGTTTTAGGGTGGGGCTCTAATGATTATATAGTGAAATGCATGAATTCTTTGAAAATCTTATCCTTTGCTCCTGGTTTAAATACTAATGATCTAATTACATATTTTAGGGCCAGGATTTATTTTATTTTCAGTTTAACAAACCCTCCACTCAAGTTTGAATTTTCAGAAAAAAATAAAACAATTTTTTTCTTTCCGATGTCAAATTTGAGTCGGGATCGAGATTTCAAATTTACGAACTCGCACTTCCGGTTTTAAGATGAAACGGCGGGTAAATAAAGCTAGATCTGAGAAGATATCTTGGTTTATTCTAAAATTCATTGATACGAGTGCCATTCAAAACGTTTCAACCGTTCAAAGGACAAATAAAATGCTGACGACTTTGTTGCACAATGACATGCTGGTGAGATAATTATATATTCGTTTCAAAAGTATCTGTCTGTAAATTATTTTCCTCCCCCAGGTTTTAAACTGCCCGTGGTAGCTATTGCATATTGCCAGCGACATTGTTTAAGTCTCTGTTATAGCTTACAGTCTAAGCATCATTCTTCAGAAAAGGGTTGCTTATGCATCAGATGTAATGAATAAAACTATGGGAGAAGTAAAGTCCATTTGTCATTTTGAGGAAGAAATAAACAATAACCTGAAGGAAAAAAAATCAACTATTAAAAGGCAAGAATATACAAATATATACAAACATGTAGTATCATTTGTATCAGCCAGAAAAATTATTTTACACTTAATTGAAAAAATGTTCACCCTACTCTCCAATACTTCCTGTCTGTTTTATGGTAGGAATTATAATTTTAGGCATCAAATGAATTTTAGAACAATGTCTACACATTCACCTAACACATATTAAAAAAATGAAGATATATTGAAAGACTTTCAAAGAATTGATTATTTAAAATATATTTTGACCAACATCACAAAATTTATATAACTGGCCCAAACTGGCAGATGATGAAATAAGCAATTAAATGTTCTTTCCTATTTGTAAGGATTATTAGTCCAGTGGTAAATAAGGAGCCTAATAGAATAGCATAAAAAAATGTACAAATGTTAATAATAAGTTTTTTTATTTTTATTTTTATGTTACGTGTTTTCTACAGGTCTGGTCATGTGTTCATTTATTTCCATTGTTTTGAAACTATTTTTCGTTACACAATAACGTCTCCATATCAGTGAAATATTCTGGAGAGGGACGTTAAACAGTAAATAATCAATCGTTACACAATTCTTGTCAATTGAAAATTTAACCTCAAGTAAACGTACTGGTAAAGTCTTTCATGTTCCTTTATATAACTATCTCTACAGTTGTAAGTACGTCCGAGACGGATAAAGTCACCGCCTCCTCTGTGATGACTTCTCCTTCGCTCCCCGGTATCCGTAAACACAATGACGTCACACCACAGACCACACCTGATATTACACACACGTCCCCTCTCAAGTCGCAAGGACGGAGAACGACCCATTTAAGCACTCTCTACCCCATAACACACGAAAACGGGACTATCACTGTCCCCTCCCTTAGCAGTCATAAATCGGTCATCACAACTCTACTTACGTCCACCGCTAAGACGCGCGAACGGACTAAAACCACCTTACCTACCCCCTCCCCCATCACACACAGCGACACAATGTTCCTGAGTACATTCCGTTCCCCCAATACCTACGGTGACGAGAAGATCAACAGTTCATCCCCCTCCCACATTACATCACCCGACTCTACCGACACTTCAACGAGGGACACGATCCTTAATACCCATGAGAGTTCAGACAAGGGTATCAGAAATGAGCTTGACTATTTGTTCATAACTATCCTTATACCCTTATTATTTATAACGTGTGTCTGTGTTTTGAAACTAAAACGTAGGAAAAAATCTAATCTTGTAAATAATTCAATTGAGATGGCTTGTGTTGATGAAGGTGAGACGATATTATACAAAGCCACAGATAAATAAATGCATGATCAAAATCAAATTTCCTTTAATCATATCAACTGAGAGTTTAAAAAAAAAAAGAATGTTTAACAGAATCAAGATCCGTGATTTGTATGAATAGTACTGTACTAATATATATCTTGTTTGCTACTAATATGATTTTTAAGTTATTATTCTTGTTATGAAACCTGATTATCAACCAATATCCTTATTGTATGCATGCATTAACACTGATGGAGATAAAACTAAAGTAAGTATTTACTTAATATATTTTCTGAAGTCTGAAATGCAATGAACACTATCGCGATTCATTAAGAATTTACACTCAGATTGAAATTAAAGTAATATATGTTTTTACATGTAATTAATTTTTTTCAAATTAATAATTACAGTAGACACAGCGTACGGGCTTGGAGTGACAGGAGTATGTCTTATCATCATCATCGTGCTGTCGTGGGCAGTGAGACTACTTCTTCGTAAGATGGGGATCACATGCAGGCTCCCCATGAAGAAAAGTCGTGTAAAGAGGTAATTTCTCTCTCTCTCTCTCTTAAATTGCATTTATGAAATGTAACAATCTTGCACTTGCGATAACAAGTTAAAAACAAATCAGTACGAAAACATGTTTATAACATACAGGAGACCGGCAGCACGAGACATTGAGATGAAGGACATGAGAACCGTAAGGATAGATACGGATGAGGAGGAGGACGAAGAGGTGCAGCTGAGTACCCGCTACGACCTGCGTGGAAGAAAAAAATAAAGAGTTCATATGATGAATATCAGTAACAGTAGTGTGTACGTAACATTTAGTATTGTATGTTTTGATATTTTTTTTGTGTGTGTATATTTGTTTGTTTTTTCTTCTCAGATGACGAAAGATCAGTACGTGTCCAGGGAGGAACGAAGTCATTAAAGTCACAAAACAAAGTTCCAGGAAGGACTCTGATTGTGTAAATTCATCCTCATAAAAAGAAGATGGGCGTATAAGGCGGGCAAAATGCCTATAGCGCGACAAATAAGAAGTGAAAAAATTTTATGTCAATTATATCCAAATTTTATTTCATCTTTCATCTAATATTAAAGTATACTTAATGTAAAATCTCTATAATTTACAAAAATATCACAAAAATTGAAAATATTTTCCTATGAAAAAGCGTACACAGACTTAAAAGAACAAAAACGATTATTTTTTCATACTTTAACAAAATTTTTCAATGTGAGTGGGTCTTCGCTCCATTTTTTTGAAAGATAATCCTAAAAGTTTGCGATAAAATACATATTTTAGGGTTTACAAAAAAATGGAGGGAAGGCCCACTATACCTTAAAAATATACTTTTATGACAAAACATTCGCTTCTTTCCGAGAAATACTTCAAGTCCATTAAGTCAAGGGTCATATCACAAACATGATTTAAATGCCACTACAACACATAAGCCATGTAGCATAGTGGTTAGCGCGTTAGTCTCAAAGCAGTCTGATACATCGGTATTTTATTGCTGGGGTTCGAATCCCACGAATACCATGGAATATTTTTATGAATAAAATTTTTTAAAGAGATTTATTTTTTCTCAGAAAATGGTTTTTTTTTCTCATAATTTCATAATTTCAATGATGAGATGTAAATTTAAATACTCAATTTATATATCAAATGTGATTTCTTGATATCTGACGCTATAGGCATTCTGCCCGCCTTATCCGCCCATCTTCTTTTGTAAACATTGTTCAGGGAGGAACGAAGTCATTAAAGTCACAAAACAAAGTTCCAGGAAGGACTCTGATTGTGTAAATTCATCCTCATAAAAATTTTGTAAACATTGACTTGTTCAGGGAGGAACGAAGTCATTAAAGTCACAAAACAAAGTTTCAGGAAGGACTCTGATTGTGTAAATTCATCCTCATAAAAATTTTGTAAACATTGTTCAGGGAGGAACGAAGTCATTAAAGTCACAAAACAAAGTTCCAGGAAGGACTCTGATTGTGTAAATTCATCCTCATAAAAATTTTGTAAACATTGTTCAGGGACGAACGAAGTCATTAAATTCACAAAACAAAGTCCAGGAAGGACTCTGATTGTGTAAATTCATCCTCATTAAAATTTTGTAAACATTTGATTGCTTTTTATTTACAAAATGTATATACATTTAATGGATGATAAATTGTTAGAACTACGGGTGATATTTATGGATTATATTCCTATCAAAACGATGAATATTAAGAGAAATGACAAAATTATGCCCATGTTTGGACGTTATTTGATTGTTAGGTATCGTGTGTATTTTTTTTTTTTTAAATACACAAGTTATCGTAATCAACCATCTAACATCCGAACTTTGGTATAAAAAAATATGAATGGTCCGCTAATACTCTGCTTACAGACAGCATGCATGAATAATTAACCAAAGAACTTTATAATGATACCAATTTTTAAAAAAAAAATTACGTTTACAAGCATGTTGAGAGGATGACAAAATCATACCCATGTTTAGATGTTAAGGTATTCATTGTATAATGACAGAGATATGAACGATTTTAAATTATTTTAATCTAATTGAAAAGGCTTTGCTAAATCAAAGTGAAATGAACCAAATTCACAAGACTGATATGCATTTTAGATTTATAAAAATATATGCGATAAATAATTTATTTTCAGTCATACTTTCAGAACGAGGATTTTTTCCGATACATATTTTCAAAGAAGAGAGTTGTTTGAAATTCAATTTTAAAAAAAATTCTTACAATAGAAAAATTCTTTTAATGGAGGATTTTTATTTCATAACATCTTAAAAATTCTTCCACGATTAAAAAAAATACCTAATCAATAATTTATTAAGTACAAAATATAGTCGTTATACATTGAATATCCAAACTTTGATAAGTAAAGTAAAAAGACGGCAACAGTTTACGTGCGAATAAATTACAAGGAGGATTTAAAATTAATCTATTTACATTTAGAAAAAGCGTAAAACACGGAGTGAGGATGACAAAAATAATCCCCCCTGTTTTGAACATTATGTCATTGTTAAAAATACGCTCAGGTTTAGAAGTTATTTGATTGATAGGTATCGTGTGTATTTTTTTATACCCCCCGCAAACGAAGTTTAGGGGGGTATATTGGAATCACCATGTCCGTCTGTCCGTCCGTCTGTAGACAAGATTTTGTCCGGACCATTACTCAGAAACTATTAAAAGGATTTGGCTGAAAATTTGTACATATATTATTCACCATATGAAGTTGTGCACCTGAAATTTTCATCCTGATTCAATTATTATTTTGAATTTTACAGGTGTTTTTTCATTTTTATTTTGTGGTTTTGTCCGGACCGTTTCTCAGAAACTATTGCAAGGATTAATCTGAAAATTTGTACACTTATTATTCACCATATGCAGGTGTGCACCTGGAATTTTCAACTCTTTTTGTTCATTTTTCTGCATTTTACAGGGTTTTTTTTTATTTTAATTTACTTGTTCATTTTGGGCTCATGTATAAGGTTTGAGACATAGAATCTAGAATATCTGTACAAAAACGTGAACTACAGCTTAAAACTACTCATAAAAACTTTAAAAAAAGAAACATCAAGTGTTAAAAACATTTTTTTCATTGCACAGAAGATAATGTAATTTCATTTGTCTCTTGGGAATAATGACTGGACATGCATCCAGTTAAAGATAAATAAATGAGTTTGGTGTGGGAAGTTGAACATTAAGGCATCTCATTATCAACCATGTGTAATCTCCTGGGAATCGGGCACAAGAATTAAAGATCTCTCTTCTCTTATTCTCTTAATTGTAATTTATTGTCTGTCAAAGCACTTTATTACTGGATGACCAGCTCTTTATTTTCAAAATGAATTTGATATAAAGTTATCGAGATTGATTTGATTTTGTATAATATGATTTTTTTTCAACAATCAGTTTGCAGAGTGACATAACACATAATTGCAATATATTTTTTTAATGCAGAAATAAAAAAATAAAATGAAAAAATAATGTTACAATGGAATTACAATGTATTTGTATTGATGTTTCATTTGCATGCCAAGAAATTCTGCTCTAAAACTCCGGTTTATCAATCCCGTTATAAATTAGTGACCGCATCCCAGGCGGTCTGTGTTACCACGGCGATGAACTGAATAAGTGAAATCGAGCTCCCTGTCTGCTTATCTAAGAAATGGCACAAAGAAGAAGACAGGCCCCTGTAAGATACGGAGATTGGGAGGAAAATTTTAACCTCAGGGAGCTAAAGGACAAAAAATTGGAAGAGGTACGGTAAATTCATTTCACAGATATTTTATATATTTATATTTAAACTTTAGTAACTTTTAATTCTGTAACATTTATATTTTAGAATACACGTGTATTTCAATATAATTATACGTCCCTGATGTGAAAATACACAATACGTACACCCAACCGTCTAAAAAAATTATTTCAATTATTCCCCATCAACCTTTCCGTGTGAGTACTTGAGACCGTCATGCTTGTATATACATTTATATGATATTTAAAGAGTGTAGGCGGATCAAGCTAGGCGAATCAAGCGCCGCTCTGTATCGAACCTTAGATAACGATGAATACACACTTCAAAATTATTCAACATGGAAAAA
>PRKT01000097.1:978618-999738 GCA_003671525.1 Saccostrea glomerata | reverse complement strand
AAAAAACTTTTTTCTTACTTTTTAGTTTTGCATTTCCCACCAATACATATAATGAAGCGCTGTCTAAAAAGCGGAAAATATTCAGTAGTGACAATTATAAAGTTTTAGATACATTTCACAGCATAAGTACAAAAATAATATATTATTGAATTACATTTATTAACACATCGCAGAAAATGACAACCGTGCAAACATGATCATATTTCTGATTGAATTTTTTTTAAACTCATCATTATTCAGTTCTCTCTTATACGACGTTACTTATACATAACCTTAAAACTCTCTAAACAAAACATATCTGTGTATTGGTCATTTCATCATAATACAAATCAATATTACTTGTATCAGCTTAAATGTATAGAATATTTACACGTATCTAAATCAATAAACACATACAATATTTTGCATTTTAAAAAGAAGCTTTTCCATGAAAATTTTTTTGAGATTGTGTTTCTAAGTGTTAACAATATGGAGGCGATGAATAGTAAAATTATAAGTCATAAGAATGATTTTTTTTAAAATTACTATGTGACCGTCTATGACTCTTTGCTACCATCATAATTTCTCTAATTTCTCAACGCGTATCTCCGAGTTATAAAACTTCATCCTGAAGCCTGTTGTAAACAGCTGCTGACCTAAATCTCTATACTTTGATATCACTGCTCTAGTGCCTAGCGGGTTTTCAAGCAAAATCGGCTGACCTTAATTAAGTGTATAATTGAGGACAGTTAGCTAGGCTTATTCTAAACCGGACGGCATTTCTTGGCATGGTTGCACCTTTGTTTCATTCATTAAGAAACATGGTGAGCAATTATATTTCACTGCAAATTTTTGTAAGTAAATTGTGAACACCTCTAGATCCATAAAGTATTTTTGAATTGGCACCTTCTCTGAAAAACCCAGCGGGGGGTATTTGTCCCTATTGGACAGTTCTAGTTTTAATTAAGTACACAAACTTCTGGACGCATTTTGGACATTCAGCATGCACTCACGGGACGTGGCGAATATCACCTGCCCGGTACCCGATATTCCCTAGACGGATACGTTTCCCCCAGTGCCGAACACCCCCACGGCGTGGCTTACGAGTTCCACGGCTGTCTGTACCACGGCTGTCCCGTCTGATACAAAGATCGAGACGCCCTACTGATTCCGAATTCGGAGCAGACGGCTTCCGAATTGTTTGCACTGACACAGCACAAGGAAATTCAACTCCGTCAACGGGGACTCAAAAGTAGTCACCCTCTGGGAACACGAATTTGACGCCATGTTAAAGACGGACGAGGAGGCTAAAGCGTTCTTCGACCGTTTAGAAGTTGTGGACCGTCTCGATCCTCGGGACAGTCTGATGGGTGGACGTACCAACGGATGCGTGCTCTACAAGCGGACCACCAAGAACACGAAAATCAAATACGTGGACTTTACCTCCCTGTACCCCTTTATCAACAAGACGTGCCGTTACCCCGTCGGACACCAAGAGATCGTCACCCCGGATTTCGCCGACCTTTCGACCTATTTCGGATTATTCAAAGTCAAAGTCCTACCACCCCGCGGTCTCTTTCATCCGGTCTTGGGTTACCGTACGGGAGGAAAATTGACCTTTCCTCTCTGTCGAACCTGCGTCGAACGGCAGCAACAGACCCCCTGTGTCTGCAACGAGGACCAAAGGGCTTTCACGGGAACGTATTGCACGCCAGAACTCTCAAAAGCCATCGAAAAAGGGTACGCGGTCTTGAAAATCTACGAGTTGTACCACTGGACGGAAACGACTCAGTACAACACGGCCACGAAGACCGGAGGCCTCTTTACCTCCTACATCAACATGTTTCTGAAAATAAAACAAGAGGCCAGTGGGCGACCGGCGTGGGTCAAGAGCGAGTCGGATCTCGAAAGTTACATCAGGATGTACGAGGCCAGGGAAGGCATTCGCTTAGACCCCGACGAAATCCAAGTCAATGCGGGTCTAAGGAGTTTAGCCAAACTGTTGTTGAATAGTTTTTGGGGGAAATTCGGTCAGCGCAAGAATCTGACCAAGACCCAATTTCTTCACGACAGTCAGGCCCACTTCCTCTTCGGTCAAATGACCGATCCCACCGTAGAGATTGTCGACTTTAACATCGTGGATGACGAAAACCTCATGCTGTCCACCAAACGCGTTTCAGAAGAGATGTGGGCTCCGGGTCACACCAACGTGTTCCTGGCCTCTTTTACCACCTGCTGGGCCCGGCTCAAACTGTACGACTTACTAGATCAATTACAGACTCGGGTCCTTTATTGGGATACAGATTCCGTGATCTACGTGTCTCAGGCAGGGGAGTGAGCACCTCCCACCGGAGACTACCTCGGAGAGCTCACCGATGAACTGGACGAGGGAGATTGGATCACGGAATTTGTCTGTAACGGTCCAAAAAACTACGCGTACCGGACGCATCAGGGGAAGCAGGTGTGCAAAGTGAAAGGCTTTACCTACGCCAACTCACAGATTATCAATATAGAAAGTATGAGAGACGCCATGTTTAATCGCGACGATCCGACGATGGGCATGTATCACACCACCAACGCCAAAAAGATCTGCAGGGAAAAGATTCATTCAGAGCTCTACAGTCAGGAAGACCTCAAACAATATTCGGCTGTCTACACTAAGAGAGTCGTGCAGAGTGACCTGACCACCCTTCCTTACGGATATTAACAACAAGACTTTTTTTTTGTATGAAATAATTTTTTATTGGCTCATGGTACATGTTTTGTAATTCTTGTACAGAAATATTAATGTCAATAAAAGTTCCAAAAATCTTTCTTCTTCTTTGTGAGAGTTGTGCACATGCTCAGAAGGTACTTCCGGTCGTATTCACTCGGACGGTCTGTTGCCTGAAAGATTATCACGTATGTTTTCGTATAAAATGTTTCAAAACTTGATCCAAGTCTTTTTCTTCTTTGGGAGAGTCGTGTGCATGCCTGGTGGGGTCTTCCTCTTCATGGATCCGTCGTAAATCATTCCCGAACCCCTCTGGCGATCCGTCACCGAGGGTTCGATCTGAGGGTCGGAAGGAGTCTCGGTGTTCGTTTCTTGGTCTCGTACCTCTTGACGATCATTCTGACTTTGTTTCATCCGATCGAATGTCGTTTTCTTCACGAGAACGTATTCCTCTGCCATCTTTGAAATGGGGTTTCAGAATCAGGGGTATGGCCTCTGCGTGTTTCCTCAATAATTTCTTGATGGCGGTGTTGTCCACTGCTCGGTCACTGAGAGACTGAAGTAATGTTTTATGAACCTTGAGTTTTGTCTTGTAATAACTGGACACGGGGGGATGTCCCGAGTACAGATTGAGAGCGATTTCTCGAAAAGCATTCAACTGCTCGTTCGACGCCAGGTTGACCAGTTCTTTCCTCTGTACGGGATCCGCTTCGTACAGGAAATGGAGAAAAGCCGCGTGACGTCTGGGTCTCATGACGAACAATGACGTCTCGAATGGGTCGGCGGTCGTATTTATTGGGGCAGGTACACGACCGTTTCCCCTTCTTCCGGTAAGACGTTCGTGCGCAGACGTAGATCTTCGGGACAGTGATTGGTCAGATCCACTAGATGTAACCGTAAGGACGGCGGACGGCCTTGGCGAAGGCGTCCATCCAAAATTTAGAACGACCCGTAAACACCTGACTTCCGAAGGTGATGATCTGGCGATTGTCTCTCACGTTCTTGAATAGAACCACGTGTTGACAGTTCAACAGGATGCTCTTGGCGTAGACTCCGGGCGGGTAGAGGTTCTGAGACAAGAGAAATGCGTCACGTTGCCGTGAGACACCATGGTCTGAAACAGGTGCAGGGCATCGGGGCTCTTGGTCGCCAGGTGAATCATGTCGTCCAAGACCACCACCGTGTGTGGCGAGTCCAGACACCAATCTCGGATCTCTTCTCGGGTAGGCAAACCTCGGTAGGTGGTGAAATCGGGGAGAGTTGCTTGCATGTCGTCCACCACGGGTTGGTCTTCCAGATAACAGTAAACGATCTTACTAGGAGAGACTTCGAACGTCTCGGGACTTTTCAACAGGTTCCACACCCAGTGCGTATTGCCGCACATGGTTCCCCCTACGACGGCAAACGAGGTCGGAGTCTTGAATTTCATCGTGACGTTCTCTTTGTAAAGGCTGTCAGAGACTAACGTCCCTCTAGAGAAAACACCTCGTTAAATAATCACAATACCTTTTTTTTGCGTGCACTTTTTTTATTAGACACGAAAATCAATGACATGAACCACATTTTCCCGGGCCGCCGCGCGCGCGAACCCGAGGGATCCGGAAATCTTTGATGATGGACAATACGAATACCAATCCATAAAATAAAGGATACAATGTACATTCTTAGGATCATACATACATACAGAATAAACTTTTTTTTTTATTTACGAGTCTTAAAACATATAATGTCAAAGAAGGCGATCTCCCTTTAAAATGACGTCACGTACGAGGGACTCTGACGTCGTACGAATCACATCGGCCATGGATAGTCCTTTCACTCGACAATACAGGTAAAATAAGGTATGCAGTCCGCAACTGGTGGCAGCATCCGGCTGTACTTGCACATTGTTGTCGAGGCAGAACAAGGCGTTGCGATCGATAAAGTCTCTCAGACGACCGTCGTACTCCCGGTAATCTTCCGAAACTGTCGAAAAATTCGCATTGGTCGGCACTGGCGAACCAGTAAGCGACCCAGTGCGTCCCCTTCTTGTCGATGGGATCCGTGTTGCAGACGAAGGCCGAGGGAAACTGTCGAACTCGCCCGGGTAGCGTATCGGAAGCAAACACCCCCCGAAAATGAAGTTTCAACCCCGGCAACGTCTCTACTCGTTGAAGTAACTGTAACGTGTCCATGTTTACATCTGTAGGATCTCTCGGGCTTGGTCGACGAGGAGCAGTCCTGGATATTCGCAGAAGGCCAGTGCGCTCACGGTCTCCGTGGTGGGCGAGGCAAATCGAGCGTATACTCCGACGTTTGCCTGATGTACCAGGTTTATATACCCCTCGCCCAGGTCGTTGGGGTCGAGGTCAAAGGCGTTTTTTGCCAGATTTCCCCCCTTGCCATACATATTGTGGCTCCATTCTAACCCAAGGTGTAATGGTTTGAACAATTTAGAATCTAAACTACCTGAGGAAGTTTCCACATAAGTTTAACTATCTCTGACCCAGTGGTTCTTGAGAAGACACCATCCTATTTCTGCATTTACCTGATTTTTTCCCCTTGGAAAGAAGTTTTCCTTTATCATAAAGGGGCATGGATATAGATTTTAAAGCTGAAATTTCCTCAATTTTTTGTAAAATGTCATGACTTATATGTTGCTATAGCATTTCATGTGGATGAAATATAATAAAATTATTATTAAACAAAGAAAAACAGGAGACCAACACCTTGAGGTTGAATTTGTGGAAGATTCTCATGTGTGGATACCGAAAGGTATTCAATAGGGGCTGTACCTAAAGTTATAAACTTTATATCTTTGAATATAAATAGATAAAAACCTATCTGGAAATTTTTGAAACTATATGTATATATGAAGTTTTGGAGGAATCTGATTGACACACCTCTGGACACACCTCTGATCAAGAGCTAATATCAATCCATCGTTGCAAACCACACCTAAAATGTACGATCCTCTCCTATTCTGGTCTGGTAGAATGGGAAGAGAATACTTTGTGGCTTACTAAAATATTGACCAATGCAAGTAAAGCATAGGGTAGGAGATAGAGTTCTATATTAAGCAGACTCCGAACAGTGGCTTAGGATAATGATATCAATCTTTCAAAGCTGGAACCATAGTTAAAAAGGGATGTCTTAATGATCTATGAAATAATTAATTTTTGGTATTGCCTTCCCTCATAAAGTGTATAATGCATAGCTGCAGAATTTTATTGATTACTTCTTTTCGTTTAACTGGATTTCTTTTTGGAGGCAAACACCATTGCACACCTCATACAACACATATACCTGGTTGTTTTCAATCCATTGTCGTAAAATTTAACTTAGATATTTTTTTTCTTATATGAGATATCTGTATGAACACGTAATTACACATGTACCTTGAAGATGATTTCGACATGCTTGTTTTAATCTAAGTTGAAGTCCAATTGCTGCATGAGGATCTTTCCCCATAAGTTTCATCTTTCCTGGCACAGTGGTTCTGGAGAAGAAGTTTTTTAAAACATACCACAAAATTTTCACTAATTCTCAATTATCTGAATGAGGGCGTGGCCCTTCATTTGAACAAACTTAAATCCCCTTCACCCAAGGATGCTTTGTGGCAAGTTTGGTTGAAATTGGCCCAGCGGTTCTTGAAAAGAAGTCGAAAATGTGAAAAAGTTTACAGACAGACAGACAGACGGACGGACAGACAGACGGACGCCGGACAAAATGTGATCAGAAAAGCTCACTTGAGCCTTCGGCTCACGTGAGCTAAAAAGTAATGGAGCCAAGGCCCCAAAGGGGCAGAGGCCCATTACTTTTAAGGAATGGAGTGCTACGAGTATATTAACCCGCATAAAATCCACCTTTTTAAATGCTTGTATTTATTGTTTGTTAATATAAAAAAAAGAATATTTATATGATACAATGTAAATATACATACATATTAGTACTAGTATATATAATTTTTATATAGAAAGGCAAAAAAAAGTGTACTGAAATTGCTCAGTGAAATGAGTACCCAACTCCGAATGTAAGGGTACCGAGTTCAATTCTCAGCGGTGACACATTTATTTAAAAAGCATCATGGTACTAACATCATGATAAGTACCCGTAATCATACTAATGTGTACTGAGAAACAACAGTCCTTTAGTTTTTCTTACCATGTTTTCTCTGAAAACATCCCTGTATTCTTTCATTCCTATCTCTACCAATATTTTGCATATATCTGTGTCATCTGAAAATAAGATCAGTGCATTTGAAACACAATATGGCTCTAAAATGAGGACAAAGTTTCATGACACAGAGCAAATATCTCAAACTATTCATAATTATATTGAATAACTTTGAACCTGATACAGATCATCGATCATCAGGTTGGAAAAAAATCAACATGATTACAATTATATAAGAAAAAATGGCGATCAATATTCTTTGGGGGATGGAGCCCCTACAGCGTCTATCTGTCAGACTCCCCAACACCAACAACAGAATGAATTCTAAACTATCAATTGATACATGAAAAAATAACTATCATACATAATATGGTGTATAAACATAAATTAAATTATTCATTATTTCTTAATAAATTCCATTGCATGGAGAATAAATTTTCCTAATCCAATTGAGTAAGCATTTATGGCACGCCAAATTCACAAAAATGAGCTAAACCTAGTTTCACAATTGATAAACTAGTTTTATTGACCATAAACTATAGTTTACAAATCGTAAACTATAGTTAAAAATTTATTTATTTTAACTATAGTTTACGAATGTTAATCAAAGTTTATCTCTCTGAATAAAGCGTTAACACAGCGTTTTTTTTTCCATATATAACTGGTACCGATAAACGGCACCGTTCCAATTGCCAAAAAACGTAATTTTTCCCAATTCTGTGACTAAAATTCCCAATTCAACTGTGATGCAACAGACTACGACAACATCATATTTCTTGTTAAATGAAACATTGTACAAGTTGACTAATTGATCACTTCCGCTTAAATCGAAAGTAGAGAAAGTCGTAATTTGGCGGGACATGTCAGTTAGACAACGTAGTGTCATACTTTTTGACAAATTGAAAGCATGAAAATATGAAAACAGGGGACCTTGATCTAAAAAACAATAAGTACTTGTTGCTTAGTCTTTAAAACAAGGAGTAGTCGGTAATTAATTTTGAATAAACGCAAAATACATTGCATTTGCATAAATGAGAGAAAATTCGCCTGTTTTTCTTCAATGTTATTTTTCCCAATTGAATCGGTATCGGACCCATTCCCAATTGGTGGAAAAAAATCACTGTAACAATAGATTTTGTTGATAAACATAGATTCAAGTTTGAAACAATTGTAAACTATAGTTAAGAGTTGTTAATCATAGTTTCTAAATTTAAATCTATATTTATCACATCGTTAACTACATTTAACGGTTTGTTAACTATAGTTTACAAATCGTATATCAAATAATCTATGTTTTGCAATTGTAAATGATTGTTTTCGGTGTTAAGTATAGTATACGGTTGTAAATAGATTATCGCGTTAACTATGGTTTACATATGTAAAATATAGATTCACTATTGTTAAGACCGATAAATCTAGTTTATCGACTGTGAAACTATGTTTATAGCTCATTTTTGTGAATTTGGCGTGCCATACATATTTGGACATCTCATATATGGTTTGATATATATTTTCTTTTTTGAGATTAATAAACAGGACATTAAGGCAAAATATTACCGGTATATTCATCTTCTTTGATACAGTGATCATTACAAAATTGACATATTTTATAATTACTAACCTTTCCTTTTTCTTATATCTTCCTGATTTCTATGCTTTTTATAAAAGGTTAATTGAGAAAAAAAATCCTTATTCTAGCATTATATTTTTCTTCAACTTGTAATCAAAAGTATTGTCAAATAATTTAATATGCATGGACTTTGGAAAAATTGTTGCATATAATGTGCTTGATTATAGTTGATATAAAAGAAACTTTTTAAAAAAGCATTACAAATTTGAAAGTAAGGCATCCAACAGTCTTTCCTTTTATAAAGATATAAACTGTGTAATGAATTAATAGAACCTTAATTAATCCAAAAATTCTAAACAATTCATTTTTACCCCCCCCCCCCCCCCCTCCCCCTTGCCCAATTGAAATTAGAATGCAATTTTATTTTCAGCATTATGCAATAAATATTCATAGAAGATTTCAATATACAGTTCTGTTATTTGTACGATGTAACTTACATCAGTTTTTCATAATTCTTATTGTCCTGGATATGATTAAATCATGACCTATTTCACAATAAACCTTGTACATGTTCTACAAATAGATCTTTAAACTCGATCCTAGCAGGTCTTTACAGAACATAACATGAAAGTACTCTAATTCAGGTGATTTGTGGAAACCTCAAATTCATAACCATAATATAAATCTCTTAATAAATTATAACTAAATATAATAAATGTACTGTTACAAAACACGGGCGTTGGTAGAAGCAAATTGAAAGGGGGTAGGGGGGCTAAACCTACAAAAAACGACAACCCCCCATTTTCAATGCCTTTATAATGTCTATCTTTGCAAACAAAGGGAGGGGGGTCCTAGCCTGACTTGTCATCCCATTTATCAAAAAAGCCATTGCATAGGTCTACATTTTTAGGGTCCAAAATTAAAAGAATATTTCAAAAATATAAGGCGAATAAATACTTTAGTATTCCACTTCAATTCTTTAAGTCATGCTCAGAGCCCCCAGATAGCCCCCCCCCCCCCTCCAGCAAATAAAAGAATCACCCCTGGAAGCTGTATTATACACCTGTAAGACGAGGACAAATTCATAAAAGTTTTGAAAGAATAAAATCATGAAGAGTTAGTTAACTTAATGTACTATCATTGTGCAATAACAATAAACTAAAAAATAAGTCAGAATAAATTGAAATAACGATTTTTAAATATTACACGGCCCTATAAAAATTGTCATTAATCAAGATTTTTATTAAAGTATAGTAGCCGAACACTGCACTAGCTGGGTTGATATTCCTTTGGTCATGTAACTTACTGAAACGTTACAATTGGATTATTTTTTTTCAGTTCATTAAGATTATTTGTTGACCAATGCTTTAAACAATTCAAAATGAATCTACCTGTAAAGTTACCAACAAACATATTGCATGTTCAGTCAGACGTTCCCAATCCCACGGCTGAAACCGAGCTTTTTGAGAAAAATACCTTTTTATACAGAAGAGCTTCCATGTATATTATCCTGTGTATTGTATTTTCGACCTTTTTAGATGTTATTTATTATTATAGAATCTGAAAAATATGTGTCTATAAATAAAATGATATAACCCAAATTGCAGTTTTGTGTTTATTTTATTTATATGCCATAATAGATGGAGAGGGTACAATTTTCCTTACAAAAATATAAGCCTCTTGTGTTTTCGACCTAAATATAGTATCAACGCCCAATCAGTATTGGCTTTATAAATTGGATATTCCAAACAATAGAAATACGATTGTCTGTCATTCAAAAAACATTGAACAAGTTGCATATATATTTTGGTTGCAAATACATATATTCGTTGGTTGAATCCATCTGTCAGTCGGCTAGCTGTGCATCCCCCCCCCAAAAAAAAGCTGCATTTTCAGTAAAAATCTGTAAGAAAGTGCTCATATTTCAGGAAGAAAAAAAAATGTTTGATCCTCATATCAATAGTAGTCAATTTGACTTTTGTGCTTGCTTTTAATTTTCTTGATAGTAAATACTAGAGATATTTAACGGTGCTCAAATTTCACGATTTCTCAGAAAGTATAACAGCGATCATGGTTTTCATTTCACCCTGATTTCACAATGCAAGAAAAATCATTTAGATTTCGTATAAGCATTTACTCGTTTTTAATAATTAATGATAGCATTCAGGATGTGTTTAATTTTTCGGATAAAAGATGAATCGCAAACATAGTGAAACTAAAACCAACGTAATTATTTTCCAATCTACAGTACCCCCCCCCCCCCTTCGCTTAGAAACCAAGATCTAGATCACGCGGATTTCGATTTCTTTTACACCAGTCACAAGATGGATGTATTGTTAAACTTATCTTGATTATCAAACTATATATTTTAACAATCTTCTAACTAGTTATGTCTGGCAAGAAAGACATGGTTAATTTTAATGCCCAAGTGAAGTTTATTAACCCAGTAAGCTCTATTTCTGATATTTATTCTGTTCATACCTTCACTACCTGACGCCATTTCTCTTCTCAATGGCGCATGCGCAAAAGAGACGAAAGCGCGATAATGCGATGACGATAGTGCACTGTTGGAGACACGATAGAGCACCGCTTCATCGTTATCGCACTATTGTATCATCGCTATCGCACCATCGCTTCATCGCTATCGTGTCATCGCTTTATCGCTCTATCGCACCATCGTGCTATCGCACCATCGCTTCATCGTTATCGCTTGATCGTCATCGCATTATCGCACCATCTACTCAAATCTAGATAGTGCGATGATGCGATAGTGAACTGCGTGGCCCTATCAGGATTCCATTCTAGCGACTAGTTGATGTAGCTTACTAAATGCCATAGAAGGTTCAGATGCTTAAGAAGTGATCTCAATAATCATTTTTGAAATATAATTCACTTCATTTTCTGTAAATCTAAAATGTAAAATTGATGAAAACGTAAGTCGGGGATTCTACCAATTCTGTGTTCACACTATTCATGGGGGTATGTAATATTTCCTGGGTATATATCCAAAAGACTCAACTTAGAAATATGTTAATAGAATAGTTGTTCTTGTTATGTAAATTCATGGATAAGACTAGGAGTGACCCATGAAATCCACTGTCCAACATCAGTCCCCCATGATTAAAGATGATTACACAGTACATCATTGCTGGTTCAATAGAAATGTTAAGTAAATGAGACAATTATTGCTGAGAATAGAATATACATTATTTGAATGATTAGAGTCCATATGTATCATATTCAAATGACTTGCATTAGGATTGTTATCTAACTTCTTAAATATCCTAGAGTAAGTTCAGAAAGTGAATGCAGTCATCCAGCATTTGCAGACAAGTGGATAAATGATTTTTTTTCTGCTACGAACAGCAACACTACGTATGTCAAGGAACAGCTTTGCAAATTTACTTCAATTCAAGTGGTTGTCAGCAGACAGGAAGAATAGAGACATTTGTTGAGAATGTCAAGATATTAGTTTTCTGTATTTTTAAATTCTTTTATGGTTGATGTTTTTTAAAGAGTCCATTTGTCATAAATGATTAAATCTCAGAAATAAGATTGCTGGATAAGGATATCCTTTCCCAGTAAAAACGTGGTGACCATCAAAACCTGTGTCCTCTGTCTTAGAAGCGGCGATTATCCAATATGGATATAGTTGTAGGAGGCCCGCTTTTTATCATATTTAATGTTAAAAGTCTAAATAAAACGATATTTTAGGGATTTAATGATATTATTATTGTTAAGATATTCAACCATTTTTCAAGCTTATTCTTCGGAATCTTTCATAACAAATTGCCTAACAAAGAACACATCTCTCCCTATTGTCTTCATAAAGATTGTACAAGTTATTATAAGATACTTTAAAGGAACATCCAATTTTAGATTCCTCGTCACCTGAATATAGACTCGGATCTGTGATTATGGATATTGCATATCATAGGCTCTTTAAATCCGCGCGTTTCACGGAAGAAAATGCTGCTAAAACAATCCGTCTTTTCCTTAAACTTCAATATGCCAATAAAGGAACTGACGCGTCTTGTATTCCACCATATTTCAAGTTAAAGGCTACACCTTGTATTTCCTACAAATATACATCGACCATTGCTTCCAAACTTTTCAATTACAAAAACACTTTACATGGCCTGGATACCGACTATCTGAAACATAATCCTCCTTCGTGTTCATGTTCTTCTTCGCCCCATAACTATAGTCCTGCACGTTATTACAGGTGACGTAAATATAGTTCGTAATGAGGACCTTATATCACTTATTTTAAATATAGGGAACCCCGATCCTTCAACTGGCGTCGAAATTTCATAAATATTATGGATTCTGTAGAAAATTACGCCAGACGATGGGCAAGATAAGAAAAAGCAGACATTGACACCTTGTCAGAATGGATTAAATGTATCAGATCATGTTAAAGTCCTGTATTGAAGATTGAGGGGCAATATGAAAACCATATATCCTTTTGTGTTCAATAAACCAGAAGTGAAATAGGAATTAGATAGATTACACGATCAGTACGTACTGGTTCCTGCCGACAAAGCAGGTAACAACATTGTCTTCGTTTGTAAGGCTCATTATATAAATTGCATTCTAGAAGAACTTGGATTTAATTATACCCCCGCTCCGAAGGAGAGGGGGGTATACTGTTTTATCCTTGTGTGTCTGTCCGTCTGTCTGTGTTTCCGTCCGAAACAAACTTTCGTCGCAGTTTTCTCAGCAACTACTCATCGTAGATGCTTGAAATTTTAACACATTTTTCTCTGAGACATGCCATATGGTGGGATACATTTTCGCTTAAATCCGATGTCAACTTCCTGTTTGTCTGTGCGTCTGTCCGTTTCATACATCACAAATTTTCGTCGCAGTTTTCTCAGCAACTACTCATTGTAGATGCTTGAAATTATCTTCTCTGAGGTATGCCATATGTTGGAATACATTTTTTTCAAATCGGATATCAACTTCCTGTTTGTCTGTGCGTCTGTCTGTTTCACAAATAAATTTTCGTCGCAGTTTTTTCATTAGCTATTCAAAGCGGATGCTTCAAATTTTATTACTTTCTTTGTTTAGGCATGCCATATGGTGGGATTAATTTTGATATGAATCTTATGTCAACTTCATATTTTTCTGTGCATCTGCCTGTAACTGAACTTGTGTATATTAACATGATAGTGCTTATTTACATCAGAGCGGGGGTATTACTAGTGAGCATTGGCTCACTGATTTCTTGTTCTACAAGTGGTACTTATACTCATACTTCCCTTTCTAAGGAAGAAATTCTTCAAAATCACCTGTCAGTTTTGAATACTCTCAATATTCCACAGAGCCAAAATCAATTTGAACTACCTTATATATATTTGATTCCAAAACTTCATAAGAATCCTTACAAACAAAAATAAATTGCAGGTTCCAGTAAATGTTATACCAAGCCTCATTCGTTACTCCTCACTAAGATATTGACAGTAGTGAAGGCAAAACTTCAAGAGTACTGTGCAACTATATATTCAAGAAGTGGTGTGAATCAGATGTGGATCCTAAAAAATTCTCAAGAACTTTTGGACACTTTGAAATTACAAAAATCAACAGCTTAAAAACTTACGACTTTTCAACTTTATACACAACAATTCCCCACGACAAAATAAAATCCAGGCTTTTTGATATCATTGACAGCCGCTTCTTCAATATAAAATGGAACTCGTTAATTTACTTACCTCGTCATTGGTCATTTGCAAAATTATTTTGTTAAAACAGATTCTGATTGCACACATAAGTACTCTGAAGTTGACATCATAAAAGATGCTTGAGTATATGATTGACAACATCTCTGTGGTTTTTGGAGACCAGGTATTCCAACAGTCTATTGGAATTCCCATGGGTGCAAATTGCGCTCCGTTATTAGCAGACTTAATTTTATATTCATATGAAGCATAATTTATGCAAAATCTTATGCGTGAAGAGAAGAAAAACACTTGCTGTGGCCTTCAACTCGACATTTAGATATATCGACGACGTATCGTCAATTAATAATGGTAATTTCCAATCCTACGTCGATACGATATATCCTGGTGAGCTTGAGATAAAAGATACCACAGAGTCCGACACTTCTGTTTCATACTTGGATTTATACTTGAAAAAGACACTAATGGTAATCTAACAACCAAGCTATATGATAAACGTGATTACTTTAACTTTTCTATCGCCAACTTCCATTACTTATGCAGCAATACATCTTCATCGCCTGCATATGGAGTATATATATCTCAGTTGATTCGATACGCAAGAGCATGCTCTATGTATGAACAATTTCTAAAACGAGGTAAATTATTGACAAGCAAGTTGACGAAACAAGAATAGCAGCAGTCTCGTTTAAAGTCATCATATTTTCACATTGTGACGTCACAATTATTGAGCTATTTGTAGAACATTTGTATGACTACAGGTGTGTCAAATTTCATTCTGATCTGAATCAAAGGTTTTGAAAATATAGAAATAGTTCGTGAACCTTTTGATCACCCCTCGTATTTATGAAGATTAACGCTTCTACGTAATAGTAAGATCATATGAAGAGAAATCTTCGTCATGAAGAATGGGCGGTGACGAAGATTTCTCATAATATGATCTTACTGACTTAGAACAGAACCTCAGCCAATCAAATGAATGGATTAAATATAAACTCCTCCCACGGCTCAACTTGACCGCTCGTTGTACATATCGAGCAAGCAATCAATATCAAACACACGCGATTTCAGAATGGACTCCAAACCCATTCAGGTTAGCACGGGATTATATGAAATAGCTTGATTTAATGGGGAAATGGTATGGTGAAGATATTAAATTTACTGAACTAATGAATTCCCATGTAACAAGAATCGTAATATCTATATTTTTGAAAATTGATTGTTAAGATGACAAGGCCCTAGTCAGCAGGAGTAGGCAGGGCTGTCTAATATCAAATAAATATTTGATGAAAATTGTGATTAAATCTGTCTTCACAGACAAGGTTCGTCTCTTATATACATGACGATGGTTGTATTTTCTGTATGTACCGAAATGTGAAAAAAAATATTTTTAAAGGCGACAAAAGATTAAAGTGGGGAAAAAGTGTAGCGAGGCCTAGAAAGTTTGAATATCATTGTAAACAGCACGTGGGTTTTGAATAGTTCCTTTTCGTTTGCTGAACAAAGACCAATGAAACTGTCAAGTGAACCAATCAGACACCGTTGAATTTTTCAGGAATAGAAGAATTCTTCACCATGAGGAATCAATTCTTCGCGAGAAATGGGAGCATTTGATTGGCTAAATTAGTAAGTTATGTTAAAAAAAAAGGAAAGTGGCTACTCTCTCACTCGGCCAATCAGTTATAAGGTTAAAAAGACGTTTTTATAAATATATCTTTATGCTTTCATGCATAATATACAGATACCTTGTCATTTTGCTTGATTACTTTGGGCAATTAAATATCAGTATATAATTTTATTCTGATTGTAACGCACCATTTGATCGGACAGCGTTTTTTTTTCCTTTATATAACTGGTACCGATAAACGGCACCGTTCCCACTGCAAAAAAAAACACACAAAAAGAAACGTAAAAACGTTAATTTTTCCCAATTCTGTGACTTACAATTCCCAATTCAACTGTGAAGTGAAGGATTACGACGACATCATAATGAAATATTGTACAAGTTGACTAATTGCTTCACTTCCGCTTAAAATCGAAAGTAGAGAAAGTCGTTATTTGGCGGGACCAGTGGTTCAGACAGCGTAATTTCATTCATTTTGACAAATTGAAAGCATGAAAATGTGAAAACAAGGGACGTTGATATAAAAAACAATAAGTACTTGTTGTTTATTCTTTAAAACAAGCAGTAAAAGGTAATTAAGTTGGAATAAACGCAAAATACGTTGCATTTGCATAAATAAGAGAAAATTCTCCTTTGTTTTTCTGCGATGTTATTTTTCCCAATTGAACCGGTACCGGACCCTTTCCAATAGGTGGAAAAAAATCGCTGTTGGATAAATAATTGCTTTATATCTAATTGGATTGCATACATCACAATCAGTTGAATGGTCTACATTTTAATCACTCAGGACTTAGTTGTGAATTCCAATCAGAAGCCAATTGTAGCAATGCAAATTAATCTTTACTTTAATGATACATCAACCAGCAAGTCAAAGAAATGATTTGCCTTACAAATTACAATGCATATAGATTCAACTGGCAGGTAACATATATCATTATACCAGAGTTTCTGATATACATTAAATAATTTATTATTACTTATCTCTCATTCTTAAGTACCATTGTTAATTACGGACAGATGATACAAACAAACTTTTGTAAAAATATATAAAATAAAAACCTATATCATCTCTAGCTGAGCTGAATAACTAATTATGTAATTAAACTTCCAATCGCTGATATGTTGAATAAATGATCCAATGTTGATCCAAATGGATCTGGATCCGTGGAACTATATTTAGAAATCAGGAAGAATTTAAATACATAAATAAACGCACAACAAAAAAAAAATAAAACATTGAAAAGGAATATCTTACTCACTCTGAAAAAAATAATATTACGTTCTCTTGACTAAATTTTTCTGAAATACAAAATCAATAATGATCTATATAGGAAGAAGAATGCTAAAAATGAAGAAAAGAAGAAAAAAACGAATAAAGTATATTATGTAAAACACTAACAACTTTATTTTACCAATTTTTTCATTAAGCGGAGTTATCACGGCTCTGCTGTTAAGCCCAAATGTCTATAAGGCATAAACTAAAACACAAGAAAAGGCAAAGAATTATTTCCCTCCAATTAAAAGAAAGACACAAGAAACATGAACATAATTTTACACTGTACAATTATTATACACAAACTGTAAGTAGACCGGAAAATAAGCAAATATAATTTGCTGACTTCAAAGAATGCTGTACAGGACCAGAAATAATGACGGCCTGCTGGTCTGAGACTAGTGAATTTTTAAACTGGGTTAGTGCATTGTAGAGAACATGTGCCCGTTGGCTTTTAAAAATCTACTGGCTGAGCGGGACAGTGATAGTACTAAGTTTGACCAGTAAATATTTAATGGGATAACCCAAGTGACCAGTGGAAAAAATATTTCTAGTCCAACTGTATCAAATGCAGATTAAAATTAACTCGAAATTTTCATTTATGCATTCTGCTAACTGTTAAGACCAATTCTCTGTAATCACCAAAATATTTTGGCACTCATAGTTACAGATTTGTATTTTTATATCATAATTTAATACATATGTGTGAGTGATTGTAAAATCTAACAATAGTTTTTGAATTGTAACCTTGGTTGCCATAGAAACGGGATACAAACTTTCTCATTTTTGTAATTCATGAAAATTTGTACTTTTCATGAAAAACCATGTCTAGAAATGAATAGAGATATCCACATTTGTGTTTATTGTTTTTATCATATACTAGAGATACAAACAACAATGTTTACAGTTCAATTTTAATTGTACACTCGTAAGTTGCCATGTTATGCATTGGAAAATGTCAAAAATATAGTAAATTTTGCTCAGTTTTTACAGACTTAAAACAAAAAAATGCAGCCATCTACAAATTAAGCAATGATAAAACATGAAAGCTTGATATTTGGTTATATTTAAACAATTAAAAAATTGGTGGGCAAATGATATGTGTAAAAGAAATTCAAAGGTGAATATCCATTTTTCTGCATTTTGAAGCGTTTTTTGCTTCCAAATTACTTCCCTTGGATTACTCTCTAGCGTTTGGAGGTACAATATGTGGGCACTTGTAATGGTAAATAAATGGTTTGGTGAGAAAATATTACCAAAGCGGGTCCGGGGTGAGGATTGGCAGTGTGGAAGAAGAAAGAAGGGCAAGATATAATACAAAAGAAGAAAAGAGGTAATTATAAATATTACAAATGCTAAGAATGTATACTTTTTTCCCCATTTTATTGGCTTGGATGCATGTAACCCGAGATTCCTCTGCTATGAAAATTGTGACACCTGAAGGGACCTCTGCCCTGACTCTACCCGGTACATTTCACAATAAAAAATTACATAAAAATACATGTTGGCAGCAGACCATGAAGACATACATCAGGTCAGACACAATCTCTTTTTAAACCAGGTCCAGTACAAATTACAATAGCTAGGTAGATAGCTAGGCCTATATTTCAAAGCATTTTCACATTTTTCCTTTTTATTAAAAAAAAAGAATAATTATAATAGCTGGTGTGAAATACATTGTATATCCTTATTGAAATGCAAGTTTTCAGTGCCAAAAGGGGGGGGGGAATTATATTTTGAATTTTTATTTCTTGCAAATCTACAATGCATCAGTGGGGAATCAATTTTCAAAACAGAAAAAATACAGAAAAATTGCCTGCTATGTCCAAAAGTCAATGCTTTCCATATAAATTTATGGGACTGAAAAAAATAATAGCCATATATATTTTGCACTGTGAATTTCTATCCCATGCATTCATAGCATTATTGATCACTTTGCATGAGATGATTTACTTTTTAAATAAACAAAAAATGGATTCCAAAATACAATGTATATCATTATATATTAATTCAGAAGATGTATATTTATTCTTCCAAGTCGCTTGAGCGGTGCAAAGGTTAGAGCGTTTGCTCTATGATTGCAAAGTAAGGAGTTTATCCTTACATCGCAGGTTCGAATCCCACTGTGTGAGTCCTTCGAATGAGACTGTATAAACTGAGGTCCCGTGTGGCAGTAGGCAATAAAAACAAAAAGATCCCTCACTGCTCAATGGCCGCGAGTGACAAGTATAGAACCAATTGTGTAGCTCTCCACCGGCAAGTGATGGTGTCTCCATATTTGTATTAAAAATTTCTCAAGACTTAGGGACATTATACAATCAATCTATTCTTCTTTACATTAAAAGAAAGTTTCCCTTTTCAGAAAAGAAAAAAAAATACATGCATGCTGGTGTATAAAAATATTTGATGATGAAATTCATGGTTTAATCATGATTAAATCTTTGTGTATAACAGTAAATCCTTATACATTACAGCCATATTATATATTACACATACTCCTATATATAAAACTAAGAGTAAATAGTTCTGTCAATATATAGCACTTGACCTGTACATAATTTTGTAAGGATAATATGAATTTCCTTTTGATCATGTTGACAGAAAGATAATTAATATAAGATTGATTTTTATTATAAAATTAATTAATTTTTATCTTGAATTTAGTGATTTTTAACAAAATTAGATTATATTCATTTTTTTTGTTTTCAAAGGAATTACCACACAGGATGAAAAGGAAAAGGAACAAGAACATATACACATGTAAATCATGGCTATAACAGAATTCGAATGAAACATTGAAGTAATTTTGGAAAAGACAATTTGAGGAATTGGGACAAATTTATTGTTAGAAAAACACAGTACTATATGTAGTATATGGTCTTCTTATTTCTCTTTTATTGATCAAAATGATTTTTAAAATCATTATTATATATGCATGTATCAAAGAAAACATGTTTTACTTGAACAACTGTCATAATGATCATTAGATAAACACCTTTCTTGATTTAGGGTTTGCTTTAACATTTATGTGTGTATTTGATTTAGTTTGATATTTGTCGTCATTTGAAGATATTGAAAATTGTACTTACTTCTGCAGGTAGAAAAAAGTCATCCTAAGTATATGAGTGGAGATGCAACATCATGAAGTTTATAATGAAATCAGTAAAGTGCAAAGCAGAATATCACAAAATCTCCAAACAACGGTGAAGCATTAAAAGTTGGAGATATGGCATTGAATTTTTTCCTTAGAAAATACCAAGATGTCAGTTACTAATATTTTAGTTTCCCAAACGAGGAGCAATGTAGCTAGCTTGCCAGAGTGATTTTCCTGAAGATGAAATTGGAAATGAGAATATTCATGTGTGTCTCCATACTGGAAATTCACATGTTCAACCATATTTCTAAGTGACTCAGTGAGGTCATTATTTAAGGAAGCTCTTAACAGCACACTAAAGAGCTTTACTTTAAGGAGTAGTTTTATGCAGTAAGAGTTATCTGCCCTTAGAAGTCAGATAGAAAAAAAGGTTGCTTGCCATTTGTTCACATTTTTAAAAATATTTTTACTAGCATTATCTTTATCTTAGACAAAGAATAAGTAATTTAATTTATATTCACATTAATTTTCCCCATAGTCAACAACAGTGTTTTCTGTTCATGAATAATTCGTAACATTTTTCTAGTAGAAATAATGCAGGTACTTGTTGAAAATGTGCATACCTTTATATGATAATTTTTTCCTTTATATGATAATTTTTTCCTTAATAGAAAGTCTGTAGATCACTTTTTGATACACATTTATTGTTTAGAGCTTCTTTAAATTGCATATGATATGGTTTGCTAATTAAAATACATTGTAGTTGATAATTTTGATAGAGGTTCGGAAAAAAAATTCACAAGCCAACAATACTTGTCTTAATTGTAATACTTTGTAGCCTTTTATGCTATCATATGTAGCAAGTAAATATGTACTTTTTTGTGTTTTGGATTGCAGTATTTTGTTTCTTGTTCATATATTATTAAAACATATAATTTAGAAATTATGATGTAGCCTTATTAACTGCAGTAATCAGTATCAGAAGACTGTTTTTGTATTGTGCTAGAAATTGGGTGGGGGGGGGGGGTTTT
>PRKT01000097.1:974135-978536 GCA_003671525.1 Saccostrea glomerata | reverse complement strand
GGTTCTATATTTATGATCATATTCTCGCCTATAGATATGAATAAATATTCTTTTATGGGTCAGCTGACAATGTCTCATTGATTTTCCAGAGTTTAAGCTTAAATTCGCTGAATTTTTGTATTAAAAAGATAAAAATATATCTTGTTATATGAAATATTCATCAAAGCTGTTTTTTGGCGAAATGCCAATTTTATGATTTTTCATTTTGTTATATTCAACATTTGTTGTAATTTGCCCATGAATGTTTTTGAATATTTTCATTATTTTTGACAAGTACCTTCATATGAAATAAGTGATACATTGTGAAAGTTCTGCTAATTTTTTATTTTTCTTCCCAAAATGTTGTTATTTTTGAGTTTTGGCTAAATTTCGAAAAGTTGATATTTTGCCATTATTTGACAAAGTATTACAGAATTTTCAAATAATTAATAAACATATTAAAGATATCCATTGAAAGTGTTGATGTTGTAGTTTTATAAGAAATCAGCAACAGAGTTCTAATCCAAAATATGGGTTCAGCACAGATGATGTAAAAAGTGTGATTTTAGCAAAATTGCCATGCACAAATTAGCCCTATATGTCAGAAATTTTGTATCCCGGTTACCATGGTAACGGAGGATGTCCAGAAAAAAATCATGCCATACATATAAGTTTTACCCTAGGAAGATACCATATACCAAGTTTGAAGAAAATCTGAGACTATGCTTGCCAGACCCTTTCAGAATTACTTTGGTGATTACAGAGAATTGCTCTTAAATTGTCCCTGACAATCGATATAAACAGAAACAAGAGATTCTGCCCCCACTCCCAATAACTGGATTTTTTCTAAAGTTTAAGGGGAATAACTCTGGCAAAATTGGCTTAAGCGTACCTTAAACAGAACTTGACCAAGATGTTTTTATGATTTATCTGCATAGCGAATTTCATATCAGTATGAGCAACCTCTGCAAAGAAAATGAAAGGAAACTTGGTGGACCGACACACCAACTGACAGACAGCAGCAAAGCAATATGTCCTCCCTCTTTGAAAGAGGGGGGCGGGGGTTAATTAAGAAAAGTATTTTACCTTTCAGGGCTTTTACAACGACAGAATCTGCCAATACACATCTCGTTTTTCCAACCATGTCCTGTGGTTGAAAAAAAAACCATTCAGCATTAATTTACATGTAAATGCACACGATTTTATTTTCCCAGTTGAAAGTCCCCTGGATGTGACTTAACCAGGGGACGGACACCAGGAGGGTTTGTCCCTCAACCAGCTTGGTATATCCCGCTGGTATTGGGCCGTCATTCAAGGATCAAGTTTCAAAAGAAGAATGCAGGTTGTAGTACTTTTTATGGTTTTCTCCCATATGTACATGGTGGATGTATTCTTTCCTCAGTCATACTTTTTTTCTGCAATATCATTCAAAAGGGGGAGAAGGCTTGCAAATTCACAAGGGCCACACAAAGTTGGTGGATTTGTGTCTTTACTGTTATGGTATGTGACTAAGAGTTCTCTCGTTTGTCTGTTCTACATGGATTCTGCTTCTTTCTATTTTATAACGTAACTGGCTTCTTCCTATGTGAAATGGAATTTGTTGGTAAGAAAAGGTGGGATATTAAGGGTACTCCCATATCGAAGTTTATAATTAAAAAAAAAAATTGAATCCCCAGTATAGCCAGCTTGCAACTTCTCTAAGATCGATGCCACATGCAGTGGTCCACAATTGCAGCGTCAGAGGTTGGTCTAGGGTGCAGATCTGAACAGAAGACATAAGCAGCATTAGGAGAACACAAATTTAATATTTAAGACGCCACAGTGTGGCGTTTCTTCTAGTTACTGTATGGTTAGGACTGGCTATTCATATCTGTTGGGATGTCTTGTGTACCTTCTCTTTGTCGTGAGGTATATTCTTGTTGTTTTGCGGGTGTCCTCATATTGTTTAGAGGAATGTAATGTGGATACATTTTAACCTGTGCATGGAAAGGTCCAGGTGCATACTCTGTGAAGCAAATTATAAAGAATGCTGAAATTGTTTTATTTCCAAAACTCTTAAAAGATTCCAGTGTATTTTTACCGGAACAGTTTATGGGTAATATCACTCGAATTGAAATTCAAGCGGGGGACATACCGTGCAAGAATTTGATCACTCCACCTGATGTGCGTGTTTTCATCAGCGGTAAAATATTTGTAAGTAATATTTGTAAACAATAGTCCCTTGTTTTTTAAACATCAATTATGAAATATTTATGTTGATTTTTTTTGGTAAGCTTGATGAGATGACATCAACTGAATTCACCGGTAGATCTTCCACCACACTTCAACCTTCACGCGGCCCAAGTACACAACATCGGGATCTACATCCTCCAAAGAATCTACAACAAAGCACGACCATGACAACAGACACAAAGAAGACGTAGAAAATCCCCCATGGTGGAAATCCTTAGCAATTGCGCTGATAGCTGTTTTTGGTAAAAAAAAAAAAAACAAAAAAATAATCAATACAATATCTGTTTCAATATATTTTTTAAATAAATACTTTTTTTTTACTTTCTTACAGTTATGGTCATTCTCTTCATACTCTTCTTCAACATGTTCAAATGCCTAAAGAGACTGAGATTATCGAATTCTTTGACCTTGGTAATCAGTGTCATCCGCACTTAAAATTCACCTTTGAAATCTCTGTTGATTCAGTGAACTTTTTATACACAACAGTGTATAAAGGAAAGAAAAATTCAAGAATCGAACAAACTTGATATCAAATCTTACAGAAAATCAACAAACAACTTTCAATATCTACACAGGGAAAGTTCTCATAACCCGGCGGTATTCAAAGGTTTTATTAATGGAGAATGCATAAGACATTTGAGAAATATCAATGACACTGCAGCTCTCAATATTATTCTACAAGACTTTAAGAAACACTTGTCAAAGAGAGGCTACTCTGATACAGAAATAGATCCTATTATCACAAACATAATCGGAACAGACAGAAATGAGATCCTAAATAAAAGTAACAACCAATTGAAACTCCACAATAAATTGGTTATGGTTACAAAATATAATCGCCGAATCAAAGGATTAAAAAAACGCATCTTAAAATACTGGAACGAAATGCAAACAGACACAAGATGCAAAGAATTATTTACATCGGAACCAATTATAGCTTATAGCAAAGACAAAAGCATAGGCGAAATAATTATTAGATCACGTTTACCACAAGATCACACTGCTAAGGTGGACCCCTGAAGAGGCAGACCTTAGGGCAAGTACCCGTAATAAAAACTGCCGAAACACTCTTTACTATATTTCAATATACATTTATGAATGCTTATATTTCCAAGGGAATAGAATGTCGCAAAGTTTGGTTAGAGTGTAGGGTCCTAATAAATTTCATGGACAAGTTTGGCTGATTGGTGTCCTTCTTTTCACACCGTGAATTTGATTTGGTTCATTTCACTTTGATTTAGCAAAGCCTTTTCAACTAGATTAAAATAATTTAAAACCGTTCATATCTCTGTCATTATACAATGAATACCTTAACATCTAAACATGGGTATGATTTTGTCATCCTCTCAACATGCTTGTAAACGTGATTTTTTTTTTTAGAATTGGTATCATTATTATCTCCTTTGGTCAATTATTCATGCATGCTGTCTATAAGCAGAGTATTAGCTGACCATTCATATTTTTTTTATACCAAAGTTCGGATGTTAGATGGTTGATTACGATAACTTGTGTATTTAAAAAAAAAAATACACACGATACCTAACAATCAAATAACGTCCAAACATGGGCATAATTTTGTCGTATCTCGTAATATTCATCGTTTTGAAAAAAAATATAATCCATAATTATCACCCGTAGTTCTAACAATTTATTATCCATTAAATGTAAATATATTTCGTAAATAAAAAGAAATCAAATGTTTACAAAATTTTAATGATGATGAATTTACACAATCAGAGTCCTTGCTGGAACTTTGTTTTGTGAATTTAATGACTTCGTTCCTCCCTGAACAATGTTTACAAAATTTTTATGAGGATGAATTTACACAATCAGAGTCCTTCCTGGAACTTTGTTTTGTGAATTTAATGACTTCGTTCCTCCCTGAACAATGTTTACAAAATTTTTATGAGGATGAATTTACACAATCAGAGTCCTTTCTGGAACTTTGTTTTGTGACTTTAATGACTTCGTTCCTCCCTGGACACGTACTGATCTTTCGTCATCTGAGAAAAAAACAATACAAACAAATATACACCCACAAAAAAAATATCAAAACATACAATACTAAATGTTACGTACACACTACTTTTACTGATATTCATCATATGAACTTACTCTTTATTCTTTTCTTCCACGCAGGTCGTAGCGAGTACTCAGCTGCACCTCTTCGTCCTCCTCATCATCTGTATC
>PRKT01000097.1:939135-969135 GCA_003671525.1 Saccostrea glomerata | reverse complement strand
ATTACAAACAACAATATTTTTACGATTAAACCAGATTTATTTACTTTTAAAACCTATAATTTTCGGAAAGCTCATACCTTCAACTTTGCGAGAAAATTAAAGAAAGTTGTGGTAAAATTTTTTGTTTCATTATATTTGCGGAAAATGAGCTGTAGTGTCTCTTTAAAAAAGCAAATAAAAAAACAAACGGACAGTAGTGAATTTAAGTAAGTTCCTTCATAATTCAAGAGTAGTCTATCACTTAAAAAGATATTGAATGTTAATACGTAGACGCGAGTGAAGCAGACAAAGAGATCATGACGTTATAGGAGACGTAATTTACGCCTTCTTTCGTGCGCCGGTGTACGCTAACATTCATTCTTTATTTTGACATAATTTTCTTATTAGATGTGATATCATCGTGAAACTTGAAATGCATGATCCTTGAATGTTACTTTTTGCTATGACAAGAAAAGAAATTTAATTAAGCAAAGAGAAACTAAACTATTTTACCTGTCTACGAATTTTTGGGACAACCCTCGTAGAGTATCCACTTTGTATCGGACAATGCTAGCTGTTATAAGAGTTCGTCATCCTTGGTATTGTTACATAAGGAGTTAACTATATATGCAAATTGGCAATATTTATAACGACTAAATCATTTTCTACATCACAACAAGTCATTTCTGTCTGGCTTTCATTCCGGGTTCCAACCAAGCGATTTATAACAGAAAATGTGAATAATTAAACGTAATTCCACATATTAAATCTACATTTTATCCGTTTTAGTTTTCACTCTACTTACCTACTAAAGAAGTCAATGTTGAGGAAGACATATTCACCATTATCAAAGCCGAGTTCGTCGGCAGTAATCATTATGTTCCTCACAGTATCACTGGGGGCACAAAGCAACACAACTGAAGGGAAAAAAACATTGCTATATCTCAAATGTATTTTGCTTTCAAGAACTACATGTTAAGACATATTAAAGGAAAATGTTTAGAAACATTTTAGTATTATATAGATTGAGTTAAATATATAAGAACAGTACAAAATAGGAGCTGAGCAAACCCTTTCTCCTGGAATCATGAATTGAACAAATATGAATTCAACACTACCTAAAGATGCGTCCATATCAATATAGCTAAACCTGGCTTTTCCATTCTATAGGAGAGATTTTTTCCTATATATTCCTAAAAAAACCTTGATCGTTTATTGTGGCCCCGCCCTACCCCTTGGGGTTATGATTTGAACAACCTTGATTATAAACTACCTGTGGATGCTTCCATATAAATCTGATCAATAATCACTTTGCTGTTCTCTCTTGAAGATTTTAAAAAATTTCCTATATATTCCTATGCACAAATTTGATTTTCTATTGTGGCCCCGTTCTAACCCCGGGGTCATGATTAGAACAGACTTGATTTTAAGCTACCCAAGAATGCTTACACATAAGTTTTATCTTTTCTGGCCCAGTGATTCTTGAGAAGATTTTTTCCTATATATTCCTATATTAAACTTTGATTTTTACTTGTAGCCCCGCCCTTTCCCCGTAAATTATGATTTGAACAAACTTGATTGTACACTACCGAAGAATGCTTACACATATTTTATCCTTCCTGGCCCAATGGTTCTTTAATAAAAGATTTTTACTATATTTTCTATGTTAAACTTTGATTTCCATTGTGGCCCCGTCCTACCAACGGGGGTCATATTTTCCTATGTAAAACTTGATTTACACTCCCTAAGGATGCTTCCACACAAGTTTTATCTATCCTGGCCCAGTGGTTCTTGAGAAAAAAAATTTTGAAAGATGTCAGTAATTGTTCACTAGTTATTAATATCTCCCCTAGTAAGATAGTGTGACCATTTAATTAACAGACTTGAACCCACATTACCCAATGATTCTTTGTGGCAAGTTTTGTAATATTGGTCCAGTGGTTCTTAAGAAGAAGTCGAAAATAGTAAAAGGTTTACAGACGGACGCCAGACAAAACGTGATCAGATAAGCTCAATAAGCTCATTTGAGCCTTCGGCTAAGGTGAGCTACATAAGGAGAGAATCATATACATACAATCTATAGATAGGCGAGCAAAGACATTTTAAAATCAATTTGAATATCACCATTTATAATATAGAATTAAGCATGAATTTAACATTTATCTGCCGTATATGTCGGAAAGAGACTGGACAAACATACATCAGATAAATAGTGATTTGACCTTTTGTCGCGTAGTACTGCAATCACATAAATGTCATGTAGCAGTTAATGTCCTTTAGTTATCTTAATTATTACTGTGACGCTCAATACAACACAGCTAATTACAAGGGATCGACCATTTACATTTCTGTTGCTTTGGGCACAAGCATGAGAAGTTTAAAAATTATTTTAAAAAGTTTCAGTATCTATCAGCATACGAAATTTGATTAAAATATCTTGAAGTTTCTTTGAAACTGGGCTAAACGCAAAGCGTGAAGGAAGGACAGACAGAAGGACATAAGACGGACATGACAAACACTATATGTCCCGGCCATATTGATGGCAGGGCATAAAAATCCAAATTTTTGCATGCTTCAGATTGACATGGAATAATTCGTTATCTCCGAGCGTTTATATTAATATAAATATTATTTATTACTTGAATAGTCAGTTTGAAGTTAATTCATTATTTTTACTGATACCATACAAATGTACTAAAATGATTTATGAAAGTTTTGGAATGAAATATATACACAGAGATATAGTCAAGCTCAATGAAAACTATTTTGACAGGAGAGCAAAACCCGGACCTCTAGTTACAACTATAGAGGTGAGATCAGGTGCCATGAGAAGTGATCCAAGGAAGAGATTTCAAAGTTATTTTATCCCTTTTCATACGATTCATTAAATGGAATAAATGTCATTTACCTCCATAAGAATTTCCGATCTCATTCACAAGTACATCTTCTAGATTGACCCCTGTGTCTAATATGAAGTAATCGCTGGTAATATTTGAACTGTCTGAGTTAAGATAGTCGTCCACAGCTTTACTAAGGAGGAAGCAATAATCTTTATACAAATCCTGTCCCTTTCCTTTAGAAATAATTTTCATTTTTTTCCAAGAGAAAAAGTCCATTAAAATTTTAATATACTCGGCAACATTGTTAAAATTCACAGGACCAGCGCGTATTAAATTAGAGTAATCATGCTTTCTATATTTCATAAAATCAGACGCCATGGCTCCTACAGAAATGAGTGGGATATTCCAATACTTGGCCTGAAAATAGAAACATTTGTGATTGAAAACATGATTCTTTAAATGTTTTACCTCCCTTAAGTAATTAGAAAATTATTTGTACTAACAAAATTTCTCTCATGTTGGACACTTTATTATCAAGTAGTATGGCCATTTGAAAATGTATACCCCGGTAACATACATGTAGAAACGAGTTTATACTTGGATGCTATTTAAATATTTGTTAAGAAATTTGTTTCTAAAAAAGCACTGCTGTTCAAAATAAAGAGAAATATTTATCCTTTTTCAAATTTTAATAAAGTTTACAGTTGGCGGCTTACTTGTACACTAGGACAATTAAGGGAAGCTCATTTACAATATAAATATTAAGCTCAGTTATGAATTCAACGATCGAAGTTGTCAGTTTATTTCAAAGCACCATTTAGCTGTCCTTCAAGAAAACGACAGTCACCCTACCCTCATTTTCGGCCTCCACATATCAGTGCCCCCCCCCCCCCCCCCCCCAACATCATACGTATGACAGCTAGTAAGGTGTAATCTATTCTGAACCTTAGTGAATGATGCAGTCTAAATGTCAAAGTAAATCCTAAACTGTATAAGTCTGCTTTTCGCAAATTAAAGGCCCAGCAACCGTCATTTATTCATACAATAAAAGCAATTTATTTGTCATGTTGTTTTTTTTCAATTTACAGGGTGGCAGTAAATACGAAGCTTTTAGCATTACATCTTGTCCTTCTGCAAATGTTGTATTTACTGCAACAAGGTATATTGATCCAAAATTTACAACATGACTTATACTTACAGTAAAGAAGATTCGTTCTTAAATGTGTAAAAAATGGTCCCATGGGACTGAATCTTTAAGTGTACATATCTGTTAAATTTTGCACGACTTAATATCAGAATTAACAAAAAATATTTTAATTTTCACATCTTTCTCAAATATAAGGTATATTTATTCAGAATATATGCATTGAACTATTTACTAAACTATGAATTATACAATAAATTCCAACATCAGGCGAGAGTATTTAGGTTTCCAGATTGAGACTTAGCTGTTGAAGTTCGTTATTCTTTGCCTAACTCAAAATATGTCTGAAGTACAAGTACCTTTAGATTTACTTGTTTCATTTTCTTGCCACATTTTTAATGTATAAAATAAAATTAGAATTTTTTGGTCAGGGAGTGTCAAAACAAAGTTAACAAAAACTTAATAAACGGGAGGAAAAAAAATTGATTACCATTCTAGAAAGTTGGGCCACGGCGTAGTCACACACGGGACCAAAGAAGGCGTGGACAGTTTCCTTCTGATGGAGGAGGAGCCCCTCGGCCACCCCGACAGTCGTGTCAAACTTGGTGTCTGCATACCTGACGTTAAAGGTAACATCAGGAAGTAAAGTATTCCGGACATGCGCAATCCCTATTTCTAGTGACGGGAGCAGTTTATCTGACGAAAAAGGGTATCGCGTGATGTTTGGCAGCAAAACTGCTATATTAACCTCCTCCTCGCACCTCACAGCCGCAAAGATAATGGTCAAAAGACACAGCAGTTTCATGATGTAATAGTTCTTCAGAAAATTAATGGACCTTTTCTTCACAAATTATTGGAAAATTAAAGAACCAGGATTAAAAGCGATCCGCCGTTGATCTTTTTTTTTAAATAATCTGTTGTTAACACAGAATACAGAATATACATATGCCCGTCACTACCAAAAATAAACAGGGAATAACGAGAAAATCTCTTCATACACTGTAAATACGAAAACACAACATTCAGCAACATAGGTTAAGCATAGACTGAGACAGATGCTGTGAAAAAGTCATCAAATTAGCGGATGACCTTTTCCTCACAGTGTGAGGGGCTCCATAAAGGTTACCCATAGCAAAAAGAAATGGCATTTTTCCATTTTTTCTCCATTTGTTTAGCATTTTTTTTCCATTTTTCATTTCAAAACCATTTTTTCCCCATTTCTTCATCTTTCAGTTTTCCAAAACCATTTTCTCAGAATCATTTAAAAACCATTTTGTTGAGAAAAGGCTTTTTAAATGGTAAATTCACACCATTTGATATCCATTTACTCAAGCAAATGGAGGAAAAATGCCAATTTGGTGACTTCCCTTGGTTCAGCTTTCCATTTTTTCCCCATTTCTTTTCTGAACCATTTATGAATGAAAAAAATGGTTTGTTTTTGGCATATTTATAGCTTAAGTTTTCAGGCATCATTTCTTTACAGTCTTGATTCTAGTATGTACATTCGGAACAAATGATAAAGAATTTATATGCCTTGAATACAAATTTATTTAATATTTCTGTTTACCATCATGCATTGTTGATTTACAATTGAACAACAGTATTAGTCTCTGTCATACCTATTTGGAGATGGACAAATATATGTCTTTCCATGTGCTTTAACAATGTTATTCACATTTGTTATACATGAAATAGGAATCATATCTAATTTTTCAGGGCATTCCACTTGCCAAACACAACCAACAGACTGTATCTTCTTAAAATAATTAACTAATGCTAAGTTAATCAGTTCCTGATTTCTTAGTAAGCATTGATAAAATGCTATAACTGTACAGAAATGCATTTCTCCACTTATGGCACAAGTTACAACATTTTGCTGTCTTTTTTGTAGTCTACCATATTCCTTGCTATATACCTAAAAGCCTTTTCTATACATATCAATTCTGTTAAAAACCTTGACTTCTTTTTCTATTATGCCAAATTTACATGCAAGGGTTTGCTCTGTTGGATTTAACTCTTTCAAATTTGCACTCCCAATTGGCCTTATCCCATCATCTATTTCATCTTCGTACTTGTGTCGTCCAGTAACACTGTCAGTTAATTCATTATAAAGTGATAAAACTTGTTCATCTGCACTATCTTTAAGAAAAATATTGTACATTATTGGAGGTACCTTTAACATGTTTATAATATTTGTCAGTTGTGTATCAACCCCTTGTGTACCATGGATATGTTTAACAATAAAACCATTCAGATCTTCAAATATAAAACAATTATTTACAAACAATGGACCTGTTTCTCTCACACAATCAACAAGATGAACCAGCTGATGCTGATTTAAAGTAAGATATCGTTTTCCATACAAATGTTGATATTGCTCTACAAAAAGGAGCAGTGCTTGTTCAACTGTTTCTAATTCCTCATTTGTAATTCCTTCTTTAGAAAGAATAAAAATCGATCTAGCTAACAAACAAAAATGAACAAAGTATGGTCCAGACAGTATTCCCTCAAGAACTGGAATGCCCCAATACAGCAAAAAATTTCTGTATTCTGAGGATTTCCAATGTGTTATTTCATCAATTGACCTTGGTATTCGAGTCACAAAAATAGCAGGTTTTATATTTCTTAACAAGTCATTTATTTGATTCCTTAAATGAAAGAATGAAAATTCTTCTGATTTGTTTTTCTTATCAAACCATAAAGTAAGCATTTGTTTAACAGTACCCAAACACACACCGTGCATGTAGTCTATAACACAACTTTTTACAGGATCAAAATACTTCAAGTACATAAACCAGAACTGCCCTTTGTGTCCATTAACTGTACATTTTGATTCGCTGTTTAAGGCTTTTTCAACAGCACACCGTACATCTTTATTAACAGTTTCTTTGCTTCGAGGGGGACCTTTAGGATTCGACTCATCATATGGGAATATATGAGAAATTCCTCCAGTTTCATGTTTGTAAGTTTCTCCTTTTTGTAAACAAAACCAACAGCTAAATTCACCATTAAACTGATTACAGTTATATACCAGTGCTCTTGCTGGAAGGTCACAAGTACACGTTAAAAGAATACACTTGCAACAAAAACTGTTTCCATCATTATCAGTGAAATTATGTCCCCTTGATTCTAAGAGTTGCATTTCAGTGAAAAGTGGTTTAAAAAATGACCACATCTGCGGTTTTTTGTTTGATATCCAGACACCATAAAGCAATGCGTTCTGTCGTTTTTTTCGATGAGAAAGTGGGAGTTCATTGACAAGCATATACACAGGCCAAATGCTTACACTTGATGACTTGAAAAGAGGTGCTCCGTCAGTGTTTAATGAAAATGATAAATTGTTTTCGTTGCTAAGAATTCCATTATTTTCAAAGGATTTTTTATACAAATTGCCATCATATATGTCACTTAATTTACCTTTTACATTGTTTTTATAATGCTGAAATCTATGCGTTCTCACGGCATTGCAAAAATCTGGGTTTTTCCAAAGAGATGTTAATTGAGACACTATTTTGATTTGCAAGAAATAAGCCATTGCCCCAGTTTGAGTCAAAGACTTTTTGCAAGATGGACATTGCTTACTGTGTTTTTCTACCATTGTGTAACAATAATTACAGTGAAATAACAAACTACCCATCAGTCGATTGCAATGTGGCAAAATGCAGGCCATAAACTTTAGCAAGTATGATACTGCCTCATCTGGTAGACGGAATCTTATGATAAAACAGCATATGAGTAACACCACTACACCAACTGAGTGACGAGAATTTTCAAATAATGGGTATTCACTTTGGTCTTTCATTTCTTTCTCCTCTTCTTCCTTAGAACAAGTTTGCAAAATTTCATCGGAAATAATTTGTCCTATATGCTGTATTTCTATTCCATCGTATTCAGTGTTCATAGAAGTAACATCATCCTCATTAGCTAACATATCACTGTCCCTCAACTTGGCTTCTTCTGTAAAGGCTGATAATATCTCATCAAACTGTTCATCAAAAGCATCAAACTGTTTATCAAAAATGTTAGTTGTCTCAGCAAATTTCATTTCTGAATCATCTTGACTATGCTGCTCATCTTCAACATTACCGGAAATGATGTCATCGACACATTCTTCCACAGATGAAGTGCAATATAAACTGTTATCAAATTCTTCTGAATCATTGTTATTTTGCAATACAATTTCATCTTTATCACATGCACCACTTGCTTGGGGTCCAGATTCAGCTTGATTATTGTCCACTTCAAGTAATGCATTATTTACTGCTTCAAGTATATCTGCATGGTCTACAAGCTGTGCATCTGCACTGCAGTTTAAGCTGCTTTCTACTACTTCAAGCTGTTTTTCACTTGATGTTGAATTCGTCTGGAAAAAAATGATTTATTTATAAAAGAAGCTTTTTTTCTTTGTTTGTGAGGTGTTTTTAGGGTGTGTGAATTTTGATATCAATTTTATAACATAAATTTAAAGTAGGGCCCCCATCCCTTTGCCAAAAAAAAATTAAAAAAAAAAAAAAATAAAAAATAAAACAAATAGTAAAGAAAAAAAAATAAAAAGTAAATTCAATGTGTAAGTAAGTGAAAAGTATGAATTACATTTATACTGTAGTTGATCACAATCCAAAAAAAAAAAATAAAATAAATTAATTAACTAAAAAATATATATATAAATAATTTGTATAGAGACATTACGCTTTGGGGGAGGGGGGGGGGTATATTTCTTTTCTAATTTCTACTTGTAAATTTCTACTTGTAACCTTTTATTCAAGCCAATATAAGATGCACAATCCCATGAGTAGTTATCTTATAAGTTGAAAAAGAGAACAAGAAATAATTATACATGCATTAATAATTAGCCAAGCATTGTTTCTTAACTATAGTAATACACCCCCACCCCCCTTTTTTTCTGTGCAAAGTTTCGATGTTTATTTTATGACCCACAAGGTGTGTGGCCTTTTTAAAGCTTGGAATCCCCTTAATATACTTGAGTTTGAATATATTCTTCATCTTTATTTCGTATATTAGATACAACCTCCATATTGTAATTAAAAGGACCCCCCCTTCCCATTTTTTTTATCTTTGTCTAGCATTAATTCATAACCTTGCACTCTAGACATAATCAACATTAAAAACAGACGCAGAGCACCATTGCCACTAATCCCTGTCATTTCATTATATTTGTAAGATGTTTTAATTACCTTTTCTTTTCCTTTGCGGAATCTCTTTTTCGGTGGGGTCTCCATTGTGCATCAAAAATGTCGGTCGTGCATTAATTGATGCCAGATGCCAAGTTTTATGACGTAGTACTGGCTATCAGATTGCCTTGCTGTACATGCTGTAGCTGACCAGTGCTGACCACTATCTCGATCACTATCTTAACACGCTAAACGCTCTTCGACCTGGCAGCAAAAATCTATGCACTTAAATAATTGGGAGTTTTGAATCATGATTCAATTATTCAACAAGGATGATTCCCATTTTTTGGTGTTTTTTGATGTTGACAAAACTGTGCAGTTATTGCCAAACCAGAAGATAACTTTTTTGGATGAGGATAACGTGACGGTTATGTTTCCTACTTCAAATCTTCGAGAGGATGGCACAGAAGAAATTAAAGATGTTTCATATTCTGGAAAAATATTCTTTTCAGGAAGTAAGTAAATATTTAAGTATATCTAATGTATGTTTTAATTATATCAAGTAAAAAATCATCCATAAAAACACCTGATCGATCTATAGTATACATGAACATATATGAACAGATCATACAACTGAAATGCACTGAATTAACACGTTTTTTTTTAGTGGGAAAATCCAAATGGGTTTTAACTAAAGAAATCTGATATAACTGATGCAGTTTGGAATTTTTAAAATGAATCTATAGAATAGCTTTTATTTTTAGATTGCAGATTTCTCCCATGCCTATTATGTGCCTGAGTATGGTTATAATTCAGACTTGGTTCAACCTGAGACTTGCACACAACCTCCCCCCATTCAGAATGTTATAGGTAAGATTAAAAGAGTGAAATAATGTGCTTTAATGAATATTTAATTGAAGATTTCAAACAACTTTTTGAATTCGAATAGAATGTTTTCCAGTCCACTTAAAGATAATTTTTAATTTTTTTTTATACGAAAATTCTTTGCTTTACTTATTTTTCTTAACATTTATTAGGTTACTATCAGACACTGGACCATTCACAACAGGGAACAATTCTTGGATTTCTGAATATGCTTTCTTCTGAGCTGCATAGGATTACATATGGGCAGCCACCAAGCAGTTCAGCCAACCCATCCAGCAGTTCAAACTTAAATGGAAATGATTTTTCAGTAGAACAACATGGGAATCAATCAGACAATCCACAATCAACAGAAGAAAATGTGGTATGCATGATTAGATGTTTTTTTTCAATACTGTGGAAACATTACTGTTCATGGGTGATCAATGTTTGAGGATTTTGTGGATCACCCTTGCTGAAAAATGTACAATCCCACGTACATAAGAAAATAAGTTGTGAAATTTTGCTTTTCTAAGAACACTGACCACCCACAAATTAAAATGATTCCATAGTTTTAAGGTTAAATCTAAGCATTTATCTGATAACATATATCAATAAAAGTTATTAAAGCCAGTGCAAGCTCAAACAAGATGTTTTTGTGAAACACTGATGCGCCCATATGGCAGCTGTAAATATGATGAAGGTTGAAGTTTCTCAAATGTGAGTCAGACTCTAAATGTAAAGATAAAAAATATTGGTATCAAAAAGTGGAAGGGATTTTCACAAGGAATACACGTGTGAAATATGACGGCTCTGACTCGTACTAACTGTTCAAATGTTATTGCCAAGGTTAGTTTCTTTTACAAAGTGTGTCAGACTCTAGGATCAAGATAAAACATATTTGTACCAATTGAAAGGTCTTGTCACAATGAATGCACATGTGAAGTATGAAAGCTGTAGCACAAACTGTCCAAAAGTTAAAGCCAAGTTTAAGGTTTTGTATTTTTTGTTAAAGTGGGTCAAACTCCAAGGACATACATATTTGATTATGATAACAGGGGCATATAAATAAAGTAAAGAAAATCAATCAACAAACATTTTAAAAAAGAACGTTGAAAATACATTATAATAAGCACATTTTTTTTGTATGTTTTAGCGAAAGGTGCCATTGATCAGAGACGAGGATTGCCTATTCCAGGATGTGCTTGTGAATCCCTCCAGGCTGAGGAATGCGGAATCAGGTGCACTTCTGGCGAAAAATCCAGCGGCACATCTGCTAAATAAAGTTTTAGATATGGTTTTCGATGTTAAGGAGCTGAAATCTTCCAAAGGTGTTACAGGCCTAAACACCCACAAAGTAGAAGCCATAAATGGTAAATATTCTATCTTCCATATTCTTTAAAGTTTAAACACACTACAATTATAAATTCTTGCTAATTTAAATTTCTTTCTTGTTTTTTCGTACATGTTTAATTTCTTTGTTTTTCCTGTGAATGTAAATTTCCTATTAATTACAAAAAGTTTGGATTTAAGTGTTCAATATCGAGTAGCATTAAGTTTGTGATAAGTTAAATTGTACATTTCATACTTATTTGTTAAGTATTATATTTTTGTGTTTAATTCCAGAATACATGTTTGCCTGGAGTAAAAATATGAAGATGGATAATGTTACTGCAAAGCTAAAGAAAACAATTATCCAAAACAAGATCGGAAATTTAAGATTCAAGGGACAGAAAAAAACAAAACTTGTGAAGAAAAATAACAAGTAAATTTGTTGCATGACTGTTTATGAAGCTTCTATGTGTATACGTTGCTGTCTTAACTGCTGACTTTGTGGAGAGGATCCAACATTTATTTTCATTGCTTACTTATGTAAAAAAAATGTTTCTGAAATGGATAATAAATGGTTTCAATAAAATCCATTTTTTTTCATTTTTTATCTCATTTGCATAAATGGGTTTTAATGGCTAATTTGCATGTTACAGGGCCCAAAAAATGGTGTTTGAATGGAGTTTGAATGAAAATAAAATGAAAAATGGTTTTAAAATGGTTATCCTTTCTTTGGAGAATTCTTGAGAGAAATGGGGGGAAAAATGGAAAGTGAATGGTTTTAAAATGGTCAGAAAAGAAATGGCTTTTAAATGGTTTGTAAATGGATTTCATTTTGATAAGGGTACCTGTTTATATGTAGATATGCTGAGTTCAGAAAGGAGAAAAGATGAGTTTTACAGGGAACCCACTGTTTTTTTTTTTTTTTGACAACTTCAAATAAACCATTTAAATATAACTATTACACCATGTACAGGGTGTTTCACAATATATGTCACACATCTAAAGACAGATTGATTAATAACAACAAAAGCTACATATACATTAAACATATCATTTTAATCAGCAAATATTCAAAATTATTATTTTCAGTCAGGGGTCTCCAACACTCTCCATTTCCATTTCCATGGCAACGATAACCTCAGATGATATGCTCCAGATGTTTACCCTTTTCTTGAATAACTTTAGAAATGCGTGTGCGAAAATTTCTGATCACTGCTCTGCAGGTTTCACTTGATATCTGGCGGATTTCTCGCCTAATATTGTTCTTCAGTTCCTTTATCCCATCAAGATTGTCAGTATAAACTCTGTCTTTCAAATATCCCCAGAGGAAAAAATCCAAAGGATTTAAATCGGGTGAATGTGGTGGCCATGGCTTTTCAGTTCTGTGTGAAAGATATCGGCCTGAAAATGTGTCGTCTAACCACTCAAGCACTCTTGCAGCTGTGTGTGGAGCAGCTCCATCTTGTTGATACCAAACATTGGAGAAGTTGGTTGTTTTCTGTTGAAGGGCTGGTAAAAATTTCCATTTCAACAAAGTTAGGTAGCGTTCCGCGTTCACACTCACACATTCTCCATCAGAATCTTCGAAAAAATAAGGACCAATAATTCCAGTTGAGGAAAGTGCCACCCAAACAGTGATTTTGTCCGCATGCAAAGGTTTTTCCTCATAAAAATTTGGTTTTTCAGAACCCCAAAAGCGCATGTTTTGTTTATTAACAGATGCATTTAAATAAAACCATATGCTGTCAACCAATTCCTGGCTCTGCCGTTCAATCCACATTGCAAAATCCATTCGACTTTTAATATCAGTTGGTTTTAGATGCTGCATAACTGATATCTTATATGGCGTGAGACACAAATCGAATCGCAGAATTCTAAATACACTTGAGACACTGACATTGTCACACTCCATCTCCTTCAACACTGATCTGACTGACTTTCTTGGTGTTTCCTCGATAATCGATCTCACTCTGTCAATGTTCTCATCACTTCTTGACTTTTTGGGAGGGCCAGGATTTAAGCATCTTTCATCCTTTACACTTCCATTCCGTTCAAACTTCTTAACTATCCTTAATAATTCTCACCATGTATATCCCAACATGCGGGGTGTATGCTATGTTGTGCGCGGGGTGTATGCTTCCGAAGCGAGAGAAAGGGGGTCAATGTACGTTCTTTGTCCATTTTCTCAATTTACGGATATTTTTCGCCAGAAAGCATATGCCTACGGAAGAAAGTATTATCTAAGGAGTATATGGATACCTATGAATCCACTGGACACCTTCTAGTTTCATCAAACACCTCAACACAATTCCGAGGATCGGAGCAAGATTGACGCAACACTGTGTTTATGATCGAATATCAGAACAAAGCTCACGCAACTTTGCACAACGCGCCGTCGCGTTAACACAACTTTGCAAAACGCGCCGTAGCGCTAACACACAACGCGCCGTCGCGCTAACACAACTTTGCACAACACGCCGTCGCGCTAACATAACTTTGCACAACACGCCGTCGCGCTAACGCAACTTTGCAAGTTTTACAGTCTAGTAGGAAGTCGTGTACGGAAATATAAGACTGCGCATGTTGATTGCAATTAACGTGTTAATCACTTTTAAAATGATACATTTTATGAATAATTTGGTTGATTATTACTAAATAAATCATATTCTATACATAAAATCATATAAAAAGTTATTTTATGGAAGTTTTCACCAGAAAAACGTAACAAAATAGATGGTGAAATATTTTGACATCCCGATCCCGATTGAATTTCAAAAACCTTGTTTGTAGAAATAATAATTTTTCTCTGAATATCACAAAATTTTACAATTATTTTTCAATGTTTTACACATTATTTTTTATTGATTTTTAATGATATGTATAATTCTGACCCATAATATACTCTGATCTAAAGCATATTAATTAATTTCTTACTAATTTTATCACAAAAACTATCATTCAGTCTTAAGAGATTATAGTAATCTGTTAAAATAAGCAAGCAACTTGTTAAAATATATTTTTTAAATAAAATTTTGTTTTATCATGATATATTAGTTATTTAAAATATAAAAAAAATTCATTTACAGACAATAAATAACTAAGAATCATTAGAGTTCTCTAGGGTTCTCTGTTTAGAAGTACACCTGCGCAGTCTTATATATCCGGACACGACTTCCTACTAGACTGTGAAACTTGCAAAGTTGCGTTAGCGCGACGGCGTGTTGTGCAAAGTTGTGTTAGCGCGACGGTGTGTTGTGCAAAGTTGTGTTAGCGCGACGGCGTGTTGAGCGTAAGTGTGACTGCGCGTTGAGTGTTAGCGCGACGGCGCGTTGTGCAAAGTTGTGTTAGCGCGACAGTGTGTTGTGCAAAGTTGTGTTAGCGCGACGGCGTGTTGTGCAAAGTTGTGTTAGCGCGACAAGTTGTGTTAGCGCGACGGCGTGTTGTGCAAAGTTGTGTTAGCGCGACAGCGTGTTGTGCGTAAGCGTGACTGCGCGTTGTGCAAAGTTGTGTTAGCGCGACGGCGTGTTGTGCAGAGTTGCGTTAGCGCGACGGCGTGTTGTTTGTTAGCGCGATGTCTCGTTAATCTGAACGCGATTTCGCGCTAACGCAAATGGGCCTATCCGGACACCATACATGACTGTTAAAGTTTCCATTTCTAGTTCTTTTCTTTAAAAAATAGTATGTTAAAATCATGTCCATCTATTTAAGTTTTCAAAAATAACAACAAATTTTACTTTGCGGTCAGAGGATTCACGGAGCAATCACTTGACGTTTTGTGACGTGACAAGCAGATTTCAAACCTGTTATACTACTGTTTGCAGAAATATTTAATAGAGATGCTTTTTCAACAGAACCAGTGGCCCCTAGAGAAATTGGGGGCGAGGGGGTTCCGTTGTATTCTTTTTAGACAACCTGTACACAGGAAGGATTGATACCAACTCTGTGTGTTTGAGTGATATAATGAAATTAGCCCTCGTTTTTAAAGCGAAGCATATAAGATCATTATGTCTAATGAAACTCTAACAACATATATATGAAGACTTTCTACGACTATTGCCAACTATGGCAAAGTTACAAGAAGTCGAAATGTGTGACTTGATAATCAGGAAAATTACAACCAATTTCTTGAAGGTCAATGAGTAACTAGCGTTTGCACATTTCTATATATCTAATCATTTCTCGAATCTTTTCTTGTCTTTTTCTACTTGAATGCATTAATATTAAAACAATCATGCTACTGTTCTATAATGCCTTTAGTACTGTTTCAGATATTAGTGACACCCTACAATATGATTGATCAGATATTGAAACAATTCGAAACCAAATTTTGACCAAACTTAGCATCCTTGGGTGAAAGAGAATTAAAATTGTCAAAATGTTAAGGGCCAAGTCCCCTCACAAGGGGAGATGATAAAAAAAAAAAAACCAGAAGTCTCTGTTGAGACTGAAGCTCTACTGGTTTTTACTCATAGCAAAGGAAGAGCAAAGTAGCAGTTGGGTATTGAAACTTTACAACAGCAATAAATAGAATAATGATCCAGTTATATTAAAATGAGACCAACACTGTAGGAGTAGCATTTTGAAACAATTTCACAGAAATTTCTATTTTTAGTAACCACGGCAACAACGTTCGTCTATATCAAGAACCGAAATACAGAATTGTATAACTTAGTGTAGTCTATCTGTGTGCCGAGTAATATTTAAATCATACGAAAAATGTAGGAGTAGTAGCATTTTGCAACAGTAATTTCTATTTTTAGTAACCACGGCAACAACGTTCATCAAGATTAAGAACCGATATACAGAATAGTGTAACTTAGTGTAGTCTACTTGTGTGCAAAGGTATATTGAAATCAAACCAAAACTGTAGGAGGAATAACATTTTGAAACAATTTCACAGAAATTTCTATATTTAGTTACCACGGTAACACGGTACATCGAAATCGAAATTGTGTTACTTAGAATAGTCTACTTGTCACATGTGTGCAAAATTATATTAAAATCACACCAAAACTGTGGGAGGAGTAGCATATTGACATTTTGACAACAGCAACAACATTTATCGAAATCAAAAACCGATATAAAGAATTATGTATCTTAGTGTAGTCTACTTGTGTGCAAAGTTTAATATATTGAAATCAGACCAAAACTGTAGGAGGAGTAGCATTTTGAAACAATTACACAGGAATTTCTATTTCAGTGACCACGGCAGCATTGTTCATCTAAATCAAAAACCGATGAACAGAATAGTGTAGCTTAGTGTAGCCTATTTGTGTGCCAAGTTTTATTGAAATCATACAAAAACTGTAGGAGGAGTAGCATTTTGAAACCATTTCACAGAGACTTCTATTTCAAGTAACCACGGCAACATCGTTCATTGAAATCAAAAATCGATACACAGAATAGTGTAACTTAGTATAGTCTACTTGTGTGCCAAGATCTATTGAAATCATACCAAAACTGTAGGAGGAGCAGTATCGCGGGTATGTTCAGGAAGCATACAAGTCATTTTTCGAGAAATTTAGACTTTTAAAAGAAAATTATGTTTATATAATAGTGTTGCATTATGCATGTTCTATGCCTAAATAGTAGGCAGGGTTTGACACATGGTGCACGAGCCGGAGGCGAGTGCACTATGTGTCAAACCCTGCCTACTATTTAGGCATAGTACATGCATAATGCAACACTATTGTTATTATTATGCTGACTGTTTTAATTATTTATGCGGCAATCCATTTGTCTTTTTCCTGAAAACATTGGTGCTAACACAGCGCACTTGCAAGAACTCATTCAAAATCTTCATGCTAAAATTGGTTACATGCTTAGTTATTTTGGTTACTAGTGTTTTCTTTAAATAAGTCGGGATTTTCTGTCCCAAAGCAACTCATCTTTATTTTCTGTTTTGTTAGTATATTGTTGTTTGTTTGCAGACGTCGATTCTCATTGATAATTTTCTTTATCATCCTTCAATCAAGCGTCATATAAAAAAGCGTTTTAATGACCCTATGAAATCAGTTCATCAAACGATCTGTATGTAATTAGTTTGAAACTTTGTTGTATACATTAATCTCAGTTCCGTTACAATAATATAACTGTTTTCAAATAATATTTGTCTATTCTTTCCTTCTTGTGTAAATTGTATAAATTAAGTTTATATATTTAATAAAATCACATTAATTAGTGATCATCTCTGTGGCGTAATCGATATGGCATCGGACTGACAATCTCATGGTCGTGAGTTCGATCCCCGGCGTATGCATGGAAGAATTTTATTCAGTAAATAAAGGCGTGCACTATTTCGGCATAGTATGCTTACGCTATATAAATCCTTAGACCACTATGCGAGAATAGTAGGGTATGGGTTATATAGAGACAAACTGACAGGAAGCATAATAATTGATAATATACCTATTCCGCTGATGTACGTATACTGTTATTATCTATTTTATAAAGATAGACTGCATCACGCGACTTCTATTAATAGCGAAATTTTCCTTAATAAAAATGCTAACAGAACAACAATACCCCGGAGTTTAATAATTTCTTTGAGTTAATAATGTAGTTGAAAAGCATCTATTTTGCCTAAAATGTGCTGCTAGAATTCCACTGTCCCGTCAGTAGAATAATTATTCTACACATTCGCAAGTAACCTTACCCGATGTTTTGAATTTTTAGCATTATGAACCGAGATTTTTTGTAAAACCATGCTTAACTCGGGATTCAAGCAGCACTATTCAAGTATTTTAGGAAACAGACTTTCCATCTGTACAAATTTTATGTTTTAAAATATACAGCATATTGTTGTTCTGTTGCATTATTTTTGTCACAAATGACAGGAAAGGCCGATCAGGATACGTATATCGCTGACTGTCTTTGAAAGAGAATATAATCGATGAAAATAAATTAGCATATCTGATTTATTAAGTACGGGTCTCTGTAAGAATCAGGCAATATGTGTATAAAAGTGAATCATGAGGGTTCTCAGAATTCTATGATTTTACTCACATAGGTTTCTCTTACACTATGAACCACATATGTAAAATGAAAATTATTTTGGGTCCTGGTTACTATGGAAACATGGCCAAAGAAATTTTCCCTAGCAACCGGTCAATTTTCCATGTGGATGGACAAATATATCACTAAACTTAGAGGCTTGAAATTGAATGTGAATATTACCAGAGAGGTTCTTAAATAATGTTATCATAAAGATAAACATTTCAAGTGTTAAACCATGTAATACATAGAATTTTTATTTTAAGATATTTCTTTTACGGGCAATGGAAGATATGCATGTTTTGCATTTTTGGCTGATTTAGCATTTTTGTTAATTTGGGCAATTTTCAAGGCCATATATCTCAAACTTCTGGCACAATACAAGAGTATGGTATATTTTACATAAAGGCAGAGAAATATCCTTTTTGGAATTTAAATTCAAAAATGTGTGTTTTTTAATATTGACAATCGGTTGCCTAGAACAAAAATGGATGTTATGATTAAGAGAAAGAGCCAAATTGTCAAATTTGCAGTTATTTATGGAATTAAATCTTATCGGTGGATGCCAAAATCAATTTTTAAAGTAAAAAAAGTATTTCTGAGACTTCTTTATGAATTCAGGAATATTTTGCAAATACTTATCGCCATAGCAACAGAGAAAATAAATCCACTTTTGACACGCACTCATATATGTTTGTAAAGATTATTCAGTGTTTGACAGACCACAGTGATTTAAGAGCATCAGTACATTTTTTGTACTTTATTAGTCCCCAACCCGTGAAAATGGAGGGGGTTATAGGTTTCCTCTGAGTCTGTCCGTCGGTCTAACTGTCCCCATGTCTATATGCAAGTCTGTCCTACTTGGGTTTCCGCACTTATTTTCTAAACGCTTGCAGACTTTGAGCTGAATTTCGGCATGTGAGTGTATCTTAGTGAGTTACAGATTAACTTTGAATGTCGTTCATTGATTTTTGATAGATTAATAGCGTTTTATTTTTTTCATAATGCTTTAAGATCGGGTTCGTGCTGCGCTAAATTCCAAAGGTCAACATGGTAAACATGAAGCCAAATGAAGATGTTGAAAAAATGAGTTGAATTTACGTTATGTGTTTTATTATTTTTTTTAGATTAAAGCCATGCATAACCTCAAAATTTTAACATCAAACACTTTTACCTTGGTCATAACTTTTGCATATTATAAAATGACATTCTAGAGAAAAGGGGGAACCCGATAGGGGACATGCATTGCTTATGCAATAATCTCAGAATGCATGTAGGGTTAACCTATGGCAACAACAATGAGCATGTAGCTATCATGAAAAGTTATTAAGCGCCATCATCTATAATGACCTGAACATTTATATAGGAGGTGTACATGTGGTACAGTGTATGTACTGTCTCTGAATGTCTTAAAACTCCCTTTAAAGTCTTTGACATTGTTATTGAAAGTTATGCAAAAAATTGGTTGCTATGTGTCATTGTTACCATGGCAACATGTCATAAATTTTGAGAGAAAAAAAATGGCATTTTTTAAACATGTTTAGAGTGTTATAGTAAAAATTTGTACCTAAACAAACAAGTGGCAAGAATACAGGCCATAAAAGTTAGACGAGCTTTCTTTCGTTCTCAATCTCACAGTTACATGTAAAGGTTGAAATACATGTACAACAAAATATTAGAGAAAAGAGCCTTGAAACATTTTTCAAACCACAACAAGCCTTCAACTGTATAATATGCATGTTTTTATTAGCTCTACTGGTCAGAGACCAGAAGAGCTTATGCGATAGTAATGCGTCCGGCGTCCGTCCGTCTGTCTGTCTGTCTGTAAACAATTTTTCAAAACGCTACTCCTCCTACAATTTGAGTCTGATTTCAATATTACTTGACACACAAGTAGACCACACTAAGATACATAGAATAGTGCATCGGTTTTTAATTTCGATGAACAGTGTTGCCATGGTTACTAAAAATAGAATTTTCTGTGAAATTCCTTAAAACCGCTACTCCTTGTACAGTTTTGGTCTGATTTCAATATAACTTGGCACACAAGTAGACTACACTAGGATACATAGAATAGTGCATCGGTTTTAGATTTCGATGAACGGTGTTGCCATGGTTACTAAAAATAGAATTTTCTGTGAAATTCCTTTAAAACGCTACTCCTTCTACAGTTTTGGTCTGATTTCAATATAACTTGGCACACAAGTAGACTACACTAAGATACATAGAATAGTGCATCGGTTTTAGATTTCCATGAGCGGTGTTACCATGGTTACTAAAAATAGAATTTTCTGTGAAATTCCTTTAAAACGCTACTCCTTCTACAGTTTTAGTTTGATTTCAAAATAAGTTGGCACTCAAGTAGACTACAGAAAGATACATAAAATAGTGCAATGGTTTTTTATAAGTTCAAACCAGTAGAGCTACAGTCTCGACAGAGACTTCTGGTTTTATCCTATATTTAAATAAAAAATCACATTTCTATATAACTCACTCATATGATCCATATAAAGACATTGTTTTGGTCAAAATTAATATAGATTTTCACATTTCAAAATTTTCAAACTTTATTCTTCTAAAAAAAGCTAGGGAATTAAGGAGAAAAAAATATGCATCAATTAAAATTTGAAACAAAAGGCCCAGGGACCACATCCCTCACCTGAGCACCGTAGCTTGGATCAAAGCAAAAATCAGTTTGGCCTTGGAAAGATTAAATGTATTTGTGGTCCCGACCTACCCCTAAAAGAGAGGGGGTATGATGTCTTATTTCTTAAGTGATACATGAGCACACGGCGGGTGTGACCGGTCGGCAGGGGATGCTCACTCCTCCATGGCACCTGATCCCACCTCTGATGTTTCGGAGGTCCGTGTTTGCTCTGCTCTGATTTTGTATATTGTTTGATGGACTTTGAGATTGAATACTGTTCGTTATCTCCATATCCTTTTTGCATCCAATGTAACTTAAGTTCTTCCAGATAAGTACTATTTAAGGTGAGTCAAATAACAAGTTTCTTGATTAAAGCTGAACACTACTCGTAAAAAGGCATAGTCCGCCATATTTCCTGTTCTTCAAAGCTTTCCCTTCAACCCATATATAAGGAGCAGATCGCTTATCAGTTCAATGCGTTTTGCTGTAAAGATCCGACAAGTGTAGACGTACATCTTACAAAGCCCTGCTACTCGGTCGTGATGAAATTACCAAAGTTAACGTCCTTTTTCCAAAACAGGACAAAAGTATCATGAAAAATACAGGTCGATACATCATTTTCAAACAGAAAATGCACATAAAAACAAGGAATAAACGACAAAAATCTAAAACCACGCAAGCAGTACTGCAGGTCGGCCACGAGTTTCAAGTGTGCAATCGGGTGTAACAAAATCGAACTGTTTATATACCCGTCTTAAAGTGCCTATTTAGGAGAAATGTTCAGCTGTACATGTAAATAGTACCCAAGAAAGCAAATTCCAAAAGCAGCAAGATATTACTTTATACCACTGGTACTTTGTTTCCGTGGTTACACGGAAAAGAAGAAAATGATCAAATTTTCTTATGTTGTTGGTGTTGTGGTGTTGCATGTTCCTAGGGATGTATACATGCATGTCACAAATGCGGATCCAGGGCCGATGTGCCGGTCACCCCCCACCCCCCACCCCTTGCTGTTGGAAGATTTTGTACATGTACAGTAGTGTATATAAAATTTATATATCCACTATCCTAAAATCAAGGAGAAAACATCTTTCATTTCTGGACCTCCACTAGTGCCTTGCCCTAAACCCACTGGGGTCTTCAGTGCAGCCCAGGACCCCCTGCCTTCTACTGCCCCCACCCCCCTCCCAAACCCACTCCAAGACAACATTCCTTGATCGACTTTCTTGAATTTTCCTGTTTTTTTTTCTCAATATAGGAGTGATTAGCCCAATTTCAGTAAAGTAAACATATAGCTAATGAAACAGGCGACTGTAGACTTCGAAAGATGTATGTTGATTTTCGAAATCCATTGCTTGGTAAAAATATATCATGTCATGCCAAGCGATCAATAATGCTATAAACGCTAGGGATAGAAATTTACAGTGCAAAATATTAGGCTATACTTTTTTAAGTTTCATATTTATATGGCAAGTATTGACTTTGGACTATAATTGCAGGCAATTTTTCTGTATTTTTCCTGCTTAGGGCATTGATTCCCTATTGATGTATTGTAGATCTATTCATTATACCCAATTTGGACAATTGTTTCAAACCAGGGATGTAGCAACAGGGGGCGAGGGGTGCCCTCCCCCCAGTTTTTTTCGAAAGTAACTTATATTTGTAGGAAATGTTTATTACAAGGCACCCCCCAACTTTACAGTTACAGTGAAGGGAAATAAAGGAAATGTATTTTTGCATCAAAATAAAATTTGTTGCTAGCTGAAGGTGTGCTTTTATTGAAAAAAAATTAAATAAAAATATCGTATACCAGTTATACAAACAATGATATTTCAATAAATATTTTTAAACACCTGTAGCAAGCCCCTGTACACCAAGATGCATTTTTTAACTTCATAAAAAGGTTGCTCATGAGGAAAACTTAGTGTGGTAAAAATTGTAAATCATGCTAGTTTGAACATCTAACCGTCTAAGCAAGCTACTCTAAGTATACATACAGTGTTACGTAGAGATTGTGTCTGTCACTGTCTGATCTGACATATGTCTACATTGTCTCTCATCAACGTGTTTTCAATGTAATATTTTCATTGCGAAATGTACCGGGGTCAGGGGAGAGTCAGGACAGAGCTAGGCCCCTTCAGGTGACACAATTTTCAAAGTAGAGGAATCTAGGGTTAAATGCATGAAAGCCAAAAAATGGAAAGAAAAAAGTACAGGGGCTTGCTCCCGGCGGGTAATAATTATTTATTAAAAAATCATATAGAGAGTAATCCTAGAGAAGTAATTGGGAAGCAAAAATGCTTCAAAATGCAGAAAAAATTAATAATCACCTTTTATATTCTTTTATGCATATCATTTGCCCACCGATTTTTTAATTTAAAATGTTTAATATTATATGATATTGACCTTATTCTATGCTTTAATTGTAAATGATTGTTTGTTTTTTTTGGAGTATGCCTTTAAAAACAGCAAAAATTACCATATTTTGATATTTTCCAGTACCTAACATGACCACTAACAAGTGTGAACTTAAAATTGAACCGTAAACATTGTTGTTTGAATCTCTAGCATTGGTTTAAAAAAAAATAAACACAAATTTAATTAGCTCCTTTCATTTCTGGACATCTTCATGAAAAGAGCAGATTTTCATGCTTTACAGAAATGAGAAAGTTTGTATCCCGTTTCCATGGCAACCGAGGTTATAATTCAAAATTACTTCTACATTTCACAATCAATCACACATTTGTTTAAAATTATGATAGAAAAAATCCAAATCTGTAACTATGCGTTGCCAACCAATTTTGATAATTACGGAGAATTGGTCTTTAAATGCTTATGTACAGAAACTTTAGAGAATAACTTTCGCACCTTGTAATGCATAATTTTATTAACGTTATATGCTCAGTAATATTGCTATGCATTAATTAAGATCAAAAACTACTATTTTGAAAGTTCAACACTATTTTTTAAATATTTACCAAGTCATTATTTCTAGACGAAAATAATCAAATCTGCGAATGAGTGCATGTCAAATGTGGATTTATTTTCTTTGTTGCTATGGGGAATTTTCTGTTGCCATGGCGATAGTATTTGCAAAATATTCCTGGATTCATAAAAAGTCTCAGAAATAGGTTTTTACTTTAAAAATTGATTTTGGTATCCATTTATAAAATTTAATTCCATAAATAACTCACACATTTGACAATTGATCTCTTTCTCTTAATCAAAACATCCATTTTTGTTTCTAGGCAACCGATTGTAAATATTAAAAAAACACACGTTTTTGAATTAAAATTCCAAAAAGGATACTCCTCTGCCTTTATGTAAAATATACCATACTCTTGTGCAAGAAGTGTGAGATATATGGCCTTGAAAATTGCCCAAATTAATAAAAATGCTGAATCAGCAAAAAATGCGAAATATGCATATCTTCCATTGCCCGTAAAAGAAATATCTTAAAATTAAAATTCTATGTATTACATGGTTTTATCACTTGAAATGTTTATCTTTATGATAACAGTATTTAAGAACCCCTCTGGTAATATTCACATTCAATTTCAAGCCTCTAAGTTTAGTGATTTATTTGTCCATCCACATTGAAAATTGACTGGTTGCTAGGGAAAATTTCTTTGGCCATGTTTCCATAGTAACAATGACCCAAAATAATTTTCATTTTACATACGTAGTTAATAGTGCAAGAGAAACCTGTAAAATGTGTAAAATCATAGAATTCTGAGAACCCTCATGATTCCCCTTTTTCTCTGATTCTTACAGAGACATGTATGTATTTAACTTTACTCCTTATGAATTTCACAAAAAAAATTACGATATTTGCTTTTAAACTCCCTTTTACGTATTTTTGTACATGCCCTCTTAGCCAAATATTCTCTTTACACGACATGATCAATTTCCACGCTACTTGATGTACACATATGGTGTCATCAGTGGTAGATTTTAATCAAATGACAGATTTATTTTTGTCAATTTTTACACGTTTCTGTGTATTGATATCTCTTAATCTTTTTGATCCAGAAAAGAAAACAGAAAAGAGAGTATTCCTTACAGTTGCGAGAAGGACAAACATACGAAAGCAACATAGAGTCTGCTGCAGAAGTTGACATTGAAAGCATTCCATGTATTAGAGAAATTTACTAAACAAGATCGATACAATGTAACATAAATTTATTGCTTGATAGTGAGGCAGACATTAAGATTTCTTTGCTCATTAAAATCATATTCCCCGAGGGAAATTTTTATGCCTCCCACTCAGTAGACAAAACAATGATTCATGCTATGTTTTCCAGTCAACATCTTAGGAACTCTTTTGTTTGACATTGTCTCGTTTTTCGAGCAACATATCTCAGTTTAATTTTATTAATTATCGTATATAATAACACTGTACAAGTTTCTCTTTTAAAAAAGATAGGCGAGCTAGCGCTGTAGCAATTTTTAAACATAGAAAGGAGGATCCGTGATCAAGTGAATTATTTTACTGAATTCTTTAACTTTAATCGAAGATGGAGATTGATAAAGTTATAATTGTTTTGTGAGATGTATTTTATAGACACATAAGTAAAGAAAGGGGGTATTAGAGTTTTGGCACAACGGAACATTTATGATCTTTATTGGAGAAGGGGAGAAGATGCCGATAGAGACATTGTATGAGCTGGTTTAAGTATAGAATTTCGTTGCAATGTAGCAAAGAAAGTGCAGGGGAGTTAAAAGGAATATAAAAAATTACTCAAAGTGTATGTTGTGTAGAGAAATCCCGAGAGTTCCGAATGTGAAGATGTGAGGTAGCTTGGTCCTTTGGGTGTGAGGTTAAATGCCATACACATCAGAATTTTTTTTTAATAAATAATGGATTTATTCGTTATTTTAATGTTAATACTTGTCTCTGGAATTGGTAAGATTGGCTGAATTGACCAATCAGAAATCAGAGTCTAGATCTTTGGTTCTGCTCTACACAATGCATGATACAACGAAAAAGTTATCGTACGGTCTATCTATAGTAGTTTTCAGTGTTCCCAGAAAGCACGACCGTGAAGCCGAGCATGCGTATTCAAGGAATTTGGACTAACGTAGTTGCTAGCGCTCGAGAGCGCTAGCAATAATTACAATCAGATGACTGATTATAAACCCTAGGCCTCTTTTGTAAGACCCCCCCCCCTCTTTTTTTACTTATTATCTCCCCCTGTCAAGAACATGTAGCTCAGTTCATGACAAAACAGAAGTGAGGTAATTTATACTGATGTTGAATCCTGCCTTGATTTATAAGTGCTCTTTGTGAGGGGATGTTGCACTATGTGGTGCTGTTGTTTTTCTTTTTCTTGGATAAATTTAACCTAGGCATTTTTTGGTTCCAGGTAAACTTGATCCCAAGGAAGGAGAATATGTTGTATTCGATATTGAAACAACTGGATTGGCTCGAGACAGTGACCTTGTGCAGTTGTCTGCTTTTGATGGTGATAGTGAATTTAACATTTACATTCAGCCAAATCAGCCAATTAGTAAAAATGCCACAGCAATATATGGAATTACATATTCAGTAGAGAAAAACACTGTTTATTACAATGGCAAAGAAGTGGAATCTGACAATTTGAGATCAGGTTTAGTGAAATTCAATGAATACCTGCAAAGGCATGATAACCCCATATTAGTTGACCACAACATTAAGTCATATGACATACCTGTTCTGAACAACAAACTACATGAGTGCAGCATGCTTTCTGATTTTATATTACATATTTACGCATGTGCCGATACACTTAAAAATGCCCGAAAGATGTTCAAGAAAGAAGATGTAGGGAACTACAAGCAGTGTACATTGGTTAAAAGTTTACTGGGCAAGAGTTATGCTGCTCACAACATCTAGAGGATGTGAAAATTCTGCATGAACTGTTTGTTTCTAAGATGAAATGTTCTTCTGAAGATTTATTTCCATTTCACATTCACAGCCTTCAGAAGTCATTTAAACCTCTGGTGGAGGAGAAGGCCATGTCATCATTGATGTCCAGAAAGATTGCAGCAGCTGGACTTGGATTGAAGCACATATGTTTGGTTCATAAGAGGGATAAACTCTCTGGTGTGAAGACTCTATTAGGAGAGCATGGTGTGAAGGGGAAAGTTGTGTCCAAAATTTTAAATTTCTGAGTGAGCATGAAGAGTGATGATTGAAATGTGCAGATCAAGTTGCTTGCAAATTAATTGAATTTTGACCTATGTTAAGAAATAAGGTATCATTTTTATGCCCCGCCATGAATATCGCCAGGGCATATAGTGTTTATCAAGTCCGTCTTCCTTCCTTCTGTCTAACTTTCCTTCCATCACACTTTGCGTTTAGCTCTGTTCAAAGCTAAGTTTCAAAGAAACTAACTAAGATATTTTCATCAAACTTCATATGATGATAGATATTGATAAGAGCTATGCAACTGCATCAACATTATTTTGACTTTGACCTTTCCTTTGACCTTGACCTCACTTATCTTTTAATTAGTGTTTCACTCAGTTTTGAAGATACCATTCAAGATATTTTTATCAAACTTCATGCTGTTACATATTGATAAGAGCAATTCAACTGCATCAACATTTTTTACCTTGACCTTATGTTTCCCAAATCAGTGTCAAACTTCATATGCTGATACATACTGATGTAAGCAATTCAACTGCATCAGCAATTTTGACCTTGACCTTATTTTTATCCATTTGTGTTTAAGTCAGTTTTAAAGAAACCATTTATAATATTTTTTTTCAACTTCATATGCTGATACTAACTGACGAGAGCTTTTCAACTGAATCAATATTTTTTTACCTTGGCATTTTTTTTTTTACCTTGACCTTACTTTAATGAAATTAGTGTCAAACTTCATATGTTGATACATACTAATGTAAGCAATTCAACTGCATTACTTTTAAAGATATTCTGATCAAATTTCATACACTAATACAAATTTTCATGTTGCGGGGCATTCATGTCCTATGGACATATTTCTAGTTAAACATCTATTGGGATATAAATATGGTTAAGTCACGAGATTGAATTCAATATTAAGGGCTTTATGATGAATTTAATCTCGTACCAACCCGTATTTATATCCCAATAGATGTTTAAAAATGACACCTTATTTCTTAAGTAATAGTAAATATTTTTATGTCCCCGTAAACGAAGTTTCGAGGGTATATAGTTTTTGTTGTGTCCGTCCATCTGTCTGTCTAGCTTTTTGTTTGTTTGTCCACAAAAACTTTATTCTAATGCCCGCAACTTTTGATTTAGTGGAGCTATGACTTTCATATTTCACATGTGTATTCCTTGTGACAAGACCTTTCTTTGGGTTTAATATTTCACATTTGTATATCTTGTGAAAAGGCGTTAATTTAGGTACCAACATATTTGATCTGCATTTGAGAAAGCTTAACCTTCGTTATGTTGCCATACAGGGGCATCTTTGTTTTACAAACACATGCATCTTGTTTCTTCAGTTTCCAAATGTAAATATATCATTCTTTAATTTTCTTTAATGTAATGTTGGATGCAGTATCACAGTCACTCCATGTGAATTATTTCATGTACATGTAAAGAATGACAATTACATTTGATTGTTACACTTTTGCACTTGATATGAATATACAATGGGAGTCCAAGGACATGTTCCATTTCTTAATTATTACTCATTTAATTTAGCAAATGAGTGTAATATTGTATGAAATAATTAGCCACTCCATGTGTATACATTTTGTTTTCAATTTTCTTACATAATTTGTTATGTTTGACTTGTCTGATTTGACCACTTTAGTCTGGTCCCGATTTTAAAAAAGAAGGCTAGAAATAGTTCTAACGGCAAATAATTATCATTTGGTCCAGCATAGTTTTTAACCTATTTCGAGTATGCTGAATCCGAACAAATATGCTGGCCTTCATGAAAATGGCGTTAAGTAGGTCAAAATGGCGATTCAAAATGGCGGACACCCAATTTTTCCCATTTCTCCGTTGAAGTTGTTCAATCGAAAAAAGGATGCCGGAATAGCCATGTATATACTAATTTTATGTTAAAACATTACTAGCAGCTAGAAATGAAGCACTTTAGTTAAAGATATGTATGCCGTGTTAAACAGTATTTTTGCACAGCTGAAACCGAACAAAAATTTCTTGAGAATGAAAAGCTACCAAAAATGAAGCATTCTTGCAAATTCGACGAAATTTTATTCGGTATTAACAAAGTACTGATCAGGAAAAGAACACGATATTCTCATGCATATTTATAAAGGACTGACGTTTATCCTGGATCTGCGCATGTGCGCGGGAAAAGCATCGCGAGAAAAAATAATTTTTGTGACGTCTGTTCAGTGAGGGACAAAAATGCATTCATGGGTTACTACATAAAATACTACATGTGTTTATCAAAAAAGGCTAGTTTTTAAAATCGCTCTCAGAAAGACTAAATGCATTATGTACATTATTATCTACTAATCCCATGCTCATATTTGCATACAAATGATTAACAATGATGAAAATTAAAGTTTTCCCCACTCCATTGTACAGGTCCGTTTGTTTAGAGTTTCCCCGTTATGTACTGCTAGTGGACATTTTCGGTTGGGTGAACATTTATGGATCTTCAGTATGGAGCGCATTCTGCGCAAAAAATATTTTATGTCAAGTACAATGTATGGAAAGTAATTTAAACTGCTATGTTTACACCCTGAATGGGATATCGTCAATTATCCCTTTTGGTTTTTTAATATGAACAACATAACACATGTAGATGAAACTTACATACCATACATCTTGACTTCTTAGAAATATAGTTGGGCTAATAACATGAAAGAAAAAGTAGCCCACATACCCCACGCTCCCCCAAAATTTGACGGTGAAACACATAATGAAAGGCACAGTGCACTTTAAATACATAGTATAGATCAAAAAGGGCAATAATTGCAAAAAAATCTTCACATCAAAATGTCTTACATATGAGGACATTTAAATGTGGAATGAAGTTTCTGGATAAATAATGCAATCAAAATTTCTTGGCATTATACAAATCCAAACATTAATTTGAAGTGGTTGGGGGGGGGGGG
>PRKT01000097.1:913416-928464 GCA_003671525.1 Saccostrea glomerata | reverse complement strand
ACAGGAAAGATAACTTCTTTTTTAGTGACAGTAACGAAAACTCTGTCCCCTTCTCCACAATAATTATAAGATTGTGACTGCCTACATTATTTGAAGCGTGAAGATTTTATTATTTCTAGCGTGACGGATACAAACGTTTAAGTGAGAGAGATTTTCCTACATTATTTGAAGCGTGAAGATTTTATTATTTGAAGCGTGAAGATTTTATTATTTGAAGCGTGAAGATTTTATTATTTGAAGCGTGAAGTTTTTATTATTTGAAGCGTGAAGTTTTTATTATTTCAAGTGTGACGGAAATCAAGCGTCGATGCGAGAGAGATCGCTGAAAAGGCCATGTGCGAATGTAATTGTAAACAAAATGAAAAACAGAAAATCCAGCTGTAGACTTTTTAAAAGCGGTGAGTACGGACTAATCATAAATGTACATCATTCAGATAACGTCTCTTAAATCGGCTGTGAATTATTGTAAATTGAGCTAGAGTTAAAACATTTCGAATTGCCTCAGACAGCTACAGAAACCGACCATGTACGTAGTGTGCACATAGACGCATGTATTATAAAACCAACCTGTCTGATTTAAAAAAGGACAATCATTTCATTTGATTGTACTGACGGAAAAAGTAAATAAACATTTGAACCTTGACTTATAAATTCTCTGTCAGCCACTGGTAATATATTTCGGATGTTATTGTACATGCAATAACTTCCGAAATATACATGATACCGCATGGCCTTAGCTCCACCTCCTCAATGGTATCAAGATTTAATGATACAAGATGGCTGTAACGTGGGTTATCCGTATATTGTTGAAGAGGGTTATATTGTTTACATACAGATATTCCCGCAATTGCTAAGGGAAGGGTTATTTGGGGCAAGTGAATAAATGTTAGGTATAATCTTCAGGCGCGTAGCCAGGCGTACGTTTGTACGCACAAACGTCCACATCATTTTTCAAAAAAAAAAAAAAGATAGGAAAAGAAAGAGAAAGAAGAGAGCGAGACAGGCGTAATATTGTAAAGCGTGAAACTCTCATAATTCTTGCAAAATATTAGAAAATATTTTTTTTTTTAATTCTTAGAAACGATTTAGAATTGACTATAAAAAAATAAATGAAAATCAACAGAATCAGTGTTAGGGGAAAATACGAGAGTATAAACCTCACTGAAATCAAAGGATTTTCCCGGATTTTGGTTAACTATCGAATATTGCTGAGTTTTTTTTCCCAAGTGTAATTACATTCTTAAAGCGTTTCTCTATTGTAGATTTCACACTATTGAACCCAAATCGGCTCTCTTAAAACAAACGATAATTTTATTTAATGCCAAGAATTTCAATTTTTTAATTATTACTGGAAACCAACTTCCAACCGGTATGCTTAACTTCTGTAACGATATTCCTCCCCCTTCCAAACAAAAATTACCTAATATTGGATTCGTGCGAGACTTCAAAAATCATAATTCAGCTTTATATATGAACATGAAAAATCAAAAATTGGTAAAATTCAGTTTACCCTTAAAAAAAAGTCCTCTCAAGTATTGACATCCGTAACACTACCTGACAAGTTTTTTTAATTGTTGCAAAAAGCTAAATTACCAGATTTGTGAATATTTACAAACATTCAATTTAAATGCACATAGGTAATGTGCAAGAAAATGAGTTGAAATGAATTTTTCTGTCTTTGCTATTTTCAATCTTTAGAGGTGTATTTTCAATTTTAATGTAAGCCTGACTATCAGTCAATTACGTGGTCTGTCTAAACAAGTCAACCACTCTAACCAACTATCGTATGTTAACTATACATATTTTGTCGAACTTCAGAAGTCTAAAATTGTTTAGTTGCTTTCGTCAAACAAAGCTATTGGACATATCCCTTCACTTTATTTAGTAACTGTCCGCATTTTTACATGGAAAGAACAGACCTCAAATGCGGCTGCGTAACAAACTGAAAAAGAGTAAGAAAAATGCTATCACAAGGGCCAAATATGCACATCGAAATCGTCAGAAATTCACCAGCTTCCGGGGACCTATTGGTGGCCTTAAGGTGGCCCCCAAACCCCCCGCCTATTCAGGCGTCCACGTCAAAAGTACCCTGGCTACGCCCCTGATCTTGATTATATTCCATGTGATATTCCGTCATAATCATTCCATTGACTAGGGATAATCCGTCTGATGCTTAGGGGTTAAAATGTTAAATAAAATCCAGATAATCCTCTCATTGATTACGGATTACCCTCCTATTGTTTAAGGATGAGTGAGGTAATTCCTCCATTGTTCCGGTAATCCGTATAATCTTTACCTTGTTTGGTAGTAGGGCTGTGTTCGTTATATTACTCTTAAAACAGATCGATTTCGTAGGGTGATATTTGTTTGCAAACCGATACTACTGGGGTTTTACTTAACATTTAATGAACGGCAATCAAAAACAAGACGAGGAATAAATCAAAGAGGTGTTCGAGTTGTTATCCCAAAATGTAGGCAAATACTGATGCGCCAAATCGCTGTCCTGTTGCTACATACAAACTAAATTCAGAAACCAGAAGTCTCTGTCGAGACTGAAGCTCTACTGGTTTGAACTTATAGCAAAGGAAGAGAAAGTACTTAAGCAGCTGGGATTTAAAACTTTATAAACAGCATTAAATAGAATAATGATCGTTGATAAAGTCTCTTTATGTTCTTAGTGTAGTCTACTTGTGTACCAAGTAATACTGAAATCAGACAAAAACTGTAGGAGGAGTAGCATTTTGAAACAATTTCACAGATATTTCTATTTTTAGTAACCACGGCAACACCGTTCATCGAAATCAAAAACCGATGCACAAAATTATGTATCTTAGTGTAGTCTACTTGTGTGCCAAGTTAAATTGAAATCAGACCAAAACTGTAGGAGGAGTAGCATTCTGAAACAATTTTACAGAAATTTCTATTTTTAGTAACCACGGCAACATCATTCATCAAAATCAAAATCCGATATACAGAATTATGTATCTTAGTGTATAGTCTACTTGTGTGCCAAGTTATACTGTAATCAGACCAAAACTGTAGGAGGAGTAGCATTTTGAAAGAATTTCACAGAAATTTCTATTTTTAGTAACAACGGCAACACCGTTCATCGAAATCAAAAACCGATACACAGAATTATGTATCTTAGTGTAGTCTACTTGTGTGCCAAGTTATATTGAAATTAGACCAAAACTGTAGGAGGAGTAGCATTTTGAAAAATTGTTTACAGACAGACGGACAGACGGACGGACGCCGGACGCATTACTATTGCATAAGCTCTTCTGGTCTCTGACCAGTAGAGCTAAAAAAGAGTCGCCCGCGTGGCGCAGTGGTTAGAGCGTCTGTCTGCTCTAGAGTCGCGAAGTAAGGAGTCAATCCTTACGTCGCGGGTTCGAATCCCACTGCGGGACGTGGAGACCGGTCCTTCGGATGAGACCGTATAAACCGAGGCCCCGTGTCGCAGTAGGTGCTGGCACGAAAAAGATCCCTCACTGCTCAAAGGCCCTGAGTGCCGAGCATAGGACAAAATTTGTAGCCCTCCACCGCCAAGTGGTGGCGTCTCCATATGAGTGAAAAATTCTCGAGAGGGACGTTAAACAATATACAATCAATCAATCAGAAAAAAAGACCCGGTAATTTCTCAAAACCTGATGACCCATTTTATTAAGCTTCACATACTCAGCAACACGCAATGTCAATCCCAGAGCAATGGTGTAAAAGGTAGCCAGTCGGCGTCAATAAATAAAAACAAACCACTTTCAACTTTGGACATCATTTCTTTATGATGATTCTTTCACTTTTACGATATGCACAAGAGGCTGTGACATTTTTTCTTTAACAAATGTTTTGTACTAATATATAACACATTGATCTCTTGATTAAGACTAGGAAGGTGATGTATTTTTATAATTTAGTGTAGGTCTAAAAATAGCTCTAGTAGTTATGCCCCCCTTCGAAGAAGGAAGGGCATATTGCTTTGCTGCTGTCTGTCGGTCGGTCTGTCGGTCCATTTAGTTTCCGTTCATTTTCTTCACAACCGTTGGACATACTGAAATGATATTAGGTATGCAGGTTAATTAGGTGAATATCGAGGTCAAGTTCTGTTTTGGATACGATCGTATCATTTTTGACAGAGTTCTGCCCCTTGGACTTAGATGATTGATTGATTGTATATTGTTTAACGTCCCTCTTGAGAATTTTTCACTCATATGGAGACGTCACCGATGCCGGTGAAGGGCTTCAAATTTAGACCTATACTCGGCACTCAGGGCCATTGAGCAGTGAGGGTTCTTTATCGTGCCAACGCCTACCGTGACACGGGACCTACGTTTTTAAGGTCATATCCGAAAGACCCGTGACTTTCACTTATAGTGCCGAGCGCTTGGCGAAGGAACAGTCACTACCTTTGTTTACGTCTTAGGTATGACGCGGCGCCGCGAACGAGAATCGAACCCGGGCCTCCCGATCACGACCTTGGACTTAGAAAAATTCCACTTATTTGTCGTTTCCGTTCATTTTCTTTGCAGAGGTTGAACATATTGAAATGAAATTGAGTATACAGATGTTTCAGCTGAATATCTAGGTCAAGTTCTGTTTTGGATACGATCGTATCATTTTTGACAGAGTTATGCCCCTTGGACTTAGAAAAATTCCACTTATTTGCAGTTTCCGTTCATTTTTTTGCAGAGGTTGCACTTTTTGAAATGAAATTAAGTATACAGATTTTACAGCTGAATATTTAGATCAAGTTCTGGTTTGGGTATTAGCGAACCCTTTTTGTCAAAGTTATGCTCCTTGGACTTGGAAAAATTCCACTTATTTGCAGTTTCCGTTCATTTTCTTTGCAGAGGTTGCACATAATGAAATGAAATTTAGTATAAAAAATTTTCAGCTGAATATCTAAGTCAAGTTCTGTTTTGGGTACGATCGCACCATTTAAGACAGAGTTATGCCTTTTTGGACTTGGAAAAATCCAATTATGGGGGAGGGGGCATAAGTGTTTACAAACATATCTTGTTTCATGTACTAGTTAAAATAAATTAGCATTTTCTAAATATAAAACTTACTCTGACTTTTTGAAAGTTCAATCACATAATTGAGGGTGTCATGCAATAATGACACAACGTCTTTTCTCCCAAATCCCTCAGTCTGGGGAAAGCAACTGCGAGCTCAGAAGCGAGTCCTTCCCCGAGCTCTTCCGACTCGGCTTTGTCGTTAGGCATCTCGCAGAAATACTTGTCTGTGTCCGTGGTAGTGGAACCTCTACGTTGTGGTTTTTACAAATCTTTCAATACCTTGAAAATTATCTGCAATTACTTTTTTCTGGCTGCAACTGTTGTCCATAGAATCTGGTAATGCTCAAATGCAAACTCCTGCAAAATTCATTGTTGACAAATTCAAATATTATTGAACCTCGATCTCGAACGAATGTTAGAATAAATATACAACGATGTAGAATTTTTTTTCAAGCATGCGTATTTGACATTCTTTGTAAATAATTCATTTAAAATACATTAACACACCAACATCAGCGTGATAAATGATCATGGGGATACCCTGAAGGCAGCGTGATGAAGCACCAAATGAAATCTGGAATGTACTGTCGAAAATATAGAGTCATAAGCAGATTGATAGAGAAAGTCATTACAACATATTCAAATGTAAATGATATATAGATTAAAAACACTTGCCTAGAACGTGTAAGTTTACTTAGATCGTCTGTACGAGTTTGTCCTCCGTGTAAACACACTGGCAGCCTTTGCCCTTTATCTTTGCGGCGGGAAGACCGCGCGCAATGTAAAAGCTGCTATTATACGCGATTAGAATCTAAACTAGTTAAGAAATATTACGTTAATTTATATGTGTTTTAAACACATATCGAAACGCCTTTAAGACTCAACACGTCTTTTATGTGCTTAAAATCTAAACACAATTTTTACAGTGTATATTTTGCAATTTCTTGTGCAACAAAATCTCCACAAAAAATAAAAAAAACACTTGAAGTAAAATTGAAAAGAATGAAAGTTAAAGACAATACTGGATACATCAATGTCGTTTTTTGAGATATATGACACAGGAATCCCTACAAGTAATTGTATAAAACATCTCTTCTAAATCTTATCACATTTTGTAGTCGTAAAAGCCTGTACTTGCAAGCAAACCAACAGGATCCTTTATACTGATCCTACAACTGAGGTCGGAATTTCATAAATATATTAGATTCTGTTAAAATTACGCCCGACGATGGGCCATATACGAGACATTGTCAGAATAGATTAAATGTATCAGATCCATGTTATAGTCGCGTATTAAAAATTGAGGGGCAATATACATCCATATGAAAGAACTATTTAAGACAAAGACAACTAGTGTGTGTGGTGTTTTAAAGATTTATCCAAATAAACCTTTCAGTCGATTAATTTGGCCAAAATGTTGTCAGTACTATAATCCTGAAATCTAAATTTTCATTAGAATCTACTGCATGTATTTTTTTTTCATAGATTGATTGATTGTATATTGTTTAACGTCCCTCTTGAGAATTTTTCACTCATATGGAGACGTCACCGTATGCCGGTGAAGGGCTTCAAATTTAGACCTGTACTCGGCACTCAGGGCCATTGAGCAGTGAGGGTTCTTTATCGTGCCAGCGCCTACCGTGACACGGGACCGACGTTTTTAAGGTCATATCCGAAAGACCCGTGACTTTCACTTCTAGTGCCGAGCGCTTGGCAAAGGAACAGTCACTACCTTTGTTTACGTCTTAGGTATGACGCGGCGCCGCGAACGAGAATCGAACCCGGGCCTCCAGATCACGAAGCGAACGCTCTACCACTAGGCTACCGTGTTTTTTTCATAGAAGATGAACATTTCTGTTTGATTCGTTTTTCGGTTCAAAATGACGCCATCCAAAATCATCAGAGTACCATAAAACCATTTTCCTGGCTGGTGCAAAATTATTTCTAGGAGAATTAAGTATGCATAATATATCAAGTACCTTAAAATCGCAAGCATTGTCGACGAGTAACAATATAGGCGATTGTTTGGGAAATCTGGACTCAAGCCGATTAGCGACCAGCAGAATACGGCGTCGTATTTATGTCTTATTCACTGGACTGATGTGTGCAACCCGTGTATAAACACATAAACTGGGTCAGTCTCTCATTGGGATAGAAAAAAACATCTTTTTCTACACACAACAACCACATTTCGTTGCAATTTAATATCTGCTCGTCGATGTTACCACACGGATCGCCACTTTGAAACTGATTTGTTTATCGACCAGCGATCGATAATATAGTAAGAGGTTGCGTGCCCTGTGCAAAATGTACAACCTCCTCTGTGTCGATACGATATATACTGGTGCGCTTGAGATGAAGGATACCACAGAGTATGACACATCTGTTTCAAATTTAGATATTTTACTCGGAAAAGACGTTAATAGGAATCTAACAACTAAAGCTGTATTATAAACGTGATGGTTTTAATTTTTTATTCAAATTCCATTTTTTATACAGCAATATACCTTCATCACCTGCATACGGAGTTTATCATTTATCATTAAGTTAATTGCTGACTGACGTTTTTCGTATTACGTTAATTCATTATTTATACACTGAATTGAGGACGGATTTTTCCATTTTCTGATCATAACAAGGAGCACACGCCGGTTGTGACCTGCCGGCAGGGGATGCTCACTCCCCAATGGCACCTGATCCTACCCCCGATGATTTCGAGGTCCGTGTTTGCTTTGTTCCTATTTTGTATTATTTTATGGACTTTTGATCTTGATTACTATTTGTTAAATTAGAGATCCTTTACAATTTAAAAAATTTGGGGTTAGTGGAGAAAAAGACAAGGGCGAAACCAGAGAATCCAAAAATCTAGACAACAGTTATATTTTCTTCAGAATCAACATCAAGTAAACCTGATCATGCACATTTAAGACAAAAAAAAATGATGACGATGATGATAATGAAATAACAACTAATGAATTATTGTCAAAATTGAAGAGTAAAACACCTTTCTCATCAAATACCTTAAATTCAGTTGAAGGAGTTTCCAGATTTGGACAGTGTATTATTTTTAAAGGAAGAAGAGGATCCCTGCAAGAAGAAATGGTTTCTATACATTTTTATGTGAAAACTCAATGTTATTGGTGTTAAATCAGTTGGATGGTTTGCATCGTTTTTATCCAACAGAAAACAAATTGTTAATGTTAACACTTTTTACGATGTTAAGCTTATTTATGTGGAGTACCTCAAGGCAGTATCCTTGGGTCTCTTTATTATACACCCCGCAAACGAAGTTTCGGGGGGTATATAGGAATCACCTTGTCTGTCTGTCCGTCTGTCTGTGCAAGCGTGTCCGGTCCATATCATTCTTACGGAGGGACACTAGAATCTACTACTCCACACAAAGATTGCCCATGACCTAAAGGTGTGTCATGACCCTGATCCAAGTTCATTTGGGGAAGTTTCAGGTCACTGGAAGAAAAAGTTCATAATTCGTGTCCGGTCCATATCTTTCTTATGGATAAACTTGGTAGGTTCTAATCTCACACAAAGATTGCCCATGACCTAAGGTTGTGTCATGACCTTGACCCAAGGTCATTTGGGGAAGTTCAAGGTCACTGGAAGAAAAATTTCATTATTCGTTTCCGGTCTACATCTTTTTTATCGATAAACTTGGTAGGTTCTTATTTCATGCAAAGATGGCCCATGACCCAAAGGTGTGTCTTGACCTTGACCCAAGGTCATTTGGGGAAGTTCAAGGTCACTGGAAGAAAAATTTCGTGTCCGGTCCATATCTTTCTTATGGATAAACTTGGTAGGTTCTCATATCACATAAAGATTTTCCATGATTTAATCATGTGTCATGACCTTGAACCAAAGTCATTTGGGGAAGTTCAAGGTCACTGGAAGTAAAATTCATGATTTGTGTACGGTCCATATCTTTCTTATGGATAAACTTGGTAGGTTCTCATTCTACACAAAATTGCCCATGTCCCAAGGGTTTGTCATAACCTTGACCCAAGGTCATTTGGGGAACTTCAAGGTCACTGGAAGAAAAAGTTCATAATTCATGTCCTGTCCATATCTTTCTTATTGATAAACTTTGTAGGTTCTTATTTCATGCAAAGATGGCCCATGACCCAAGGGTGTGTCATGACCTTGACTAAAAGTCATTTGGGGAACTTAAAGTTCACTGGAAGAAAAATTTCAAAATTCATGTGTGATACATTTCTTTATTATTGAAAAACTTGCTTCTGAAAAACCCAGCGGGAGGTATTTTGTCCCGCTTGGTCAGTTCTAGTTTTAATTGTATGTAAATGACCTCAGTGTCAGTATAGATTCTGAATGCTTTAATATGCAGATGACACATTATTCTTTTTTCACACACCAATCCAGAAGTTATTAGTAGAAAACTATCTGAGATGTTAGAGGATTGTAAGCACTGGTACAATTTTACATTGTGTATAATACTCACACCTCAATGTTCATGTACATTTCATAATGCCTATTCCTGACTAAAGATTATTATTGTATAATTTATATTATATTCCCTAATACATAAGATATAACGCAAGGTGTCAGGTAATGAAGGGCCTATATATATATATATAATGAAGAATTTCAAAAGGCTTCAATATATCACTTGTTCCTAAACATCACAAGAAGAAAACCAGCAATGACAGGGATGTTAAAACAATATATGCCTAGACAAATAAACTCCGATTCATTAGCATTGATAGGTTTTATTTTGAAGTATTTTTAAAATCCATAAACACATACCCAAAATGACGTTCAAGGTATGCGCATTAATTTATAATAATATATAACTGTTCCAATAGTATTTTTGCTAAACTGTTTAACATGGATATATGCTTTACATTCAGAAAAAAACCCTAACATTACATAAGTGTCAAAATATAAACAAAAATGGCGTTAATTATTTTTTAATATATTTTTAAAAATAAATATAACATTTTTAAAAACATTTGTTTTTTTTCTATTTTTAAAATTAATCTTTTTCTTTAAGGATGGCATCGAAGGATGATTGGAAAGACAAGGAAGGCCAATCTGCAATTTCATGTCCCGGTGCCTCTCCTCATGAAATTAAATGAAGTTAATTTTATTTCTATATATTATAATTTTAATATTTTATAGGTATTACTTTTTTATGGACATTTTTTATTTAAATTATGAACTGATCTTCTTTACATTATCTTTAAGGGTGGCATCGAGGGATGATCGTAAAGACAGGGAAGGCCAAACTACAATTTTATGCCTCTCCTCATGAAGGAAGCCAACCAGCTGTCAATCACTACGAGATTGGTTGATGTGCAACAGCTCAGCCGGTACCAGCGGACAGCATACATAGAAATTGAAGGTCATAAGTTTACATCGTCTACCTCGTCGCTGTGCCATCCTCCGAAAAAAAATGGTCGGAGCAGACGCGACTGAATTCGTTTGGTACTTAATTATCCCTGTTTCTTGCACGAGCCCAGGCTTTTTCTTGTCTTAAATTACAATAAATCGACTGTGTATCGCAGTAGTAAAGCATCAGCTCTAGAGTCGCGATGTAAGGAGTTGATTCTTTCGTCGCCGGTTGAATTCGCGGGTGACACTTACGACTAGTCAGGAATTGGCTCAATTGTACAACGGTTGACACTCTGGGAGATCATAAAATGGTGTTAAAATGCACAGTGGTTGATACTCATGATATTATGGATTACATCACAAAATTGGCTACAAAATGCGCAGTGGTTGACCCTATAGGAAATCACTAATTGGTTATAAAATTCAAAGTGGTGGATACTTATAATAATTATGGTTTATCACAAATGGTTATATATAGTTATAGTGCGCTGGTAGCTATAGTCCTGGTTGTTAACTCAAATATTGTGGAATCACACTATAAAATGGATTACAGGCCGCCAGGAGGCGGTCGGTTATTTGATATTCAAATGCAAGTTTGAAGTCGTCGTGCGTTTCTGCTGAGTTAAATAATATAAATAAAAATATTTAACATTCATATCATAGAATATTCAACAAAAGTGTCTTAATGTTTAACCCCCCGAAAAACCCGCACAATAATCATAAAATTCTTATTATACCCACCGCAAACGAAGTTTAGGGGGGTATATTGGAATCACCATGTCCGTCCGTCCATCCGTCCGTCTGTCTGTAGACGAGATTTTGTCCAGACCATTACTCAGAAACTATTGGAAGGATTTGTCTGATAATTTGTACACAAATATTCACTATATAAAGGTGTGCACCTGATATTTTCATCTTGATTGGATGATTATTTTGAATTTTACAGGTGTTTTTTTCATTCTTATTTCGTGGTTTTTTGCAGACCGTTTCTCAGAAACTATTGCAAGGATTTATCTGAAAATTTGTACACTTATTATTCACCATATGAAGGTGTGCATCTGGAATTTTTTACTTTATTTGTTCATTTTTCTGCATTTTACAGGTTTTATTTTTTTTATTTTAATTGACTTGTTCATTTTGGGTTCATGTATATGTTGGAGACAAAGAATCTAGAATATCTGTACAAAAATGTGAACTTCAGCTGAAAACTACTCTTTAAAAAAAGAAATATTATCAAGTGTTAAAAACAGTTTTTACCTTACAAAGAAGATAATGTTAATTCATTTGTCTCTTGGGAATAAGGACTGGACATGCATCCAGTTCAATCGCAACTTCTCGGGCCTTTCAGACTAGCGGAAAAACGACCTCGAATGTATATGGTAGACACAATGACAACCCTCCTTTTTCACGATCTTTGAAATAAATGCATGAAGACCTTTTATCTGTGGAATATGGAGTTAAAATTCATTCAATGTAATGATATTACCTAAAATATACTATAGAAGGGACTTCTAATTTCGTCTATCCTATATTTGAATAAACAGGAAGATGTATAAATTTTTAACATCCGGTGATGTCAATACATTCGAGGTTGTTTTTCCGACCTCTGACGGAAAGACCCGAGATGATGCGATTGGCATCCAGTTAAGATAAATTAATGAGTTGGGTGTGGGAAGTTGTTAAGGCATCTCTAATCAACCATGTTTTATCTATATCTCCTGGGAAATAGGCACAAGAATTAAAGATCTCTCTTCTCTAAATTATAATTTATTGTTTGTCAAAGCACTTCAATACTGGATGACCAGATATTTTTTTTTTCAAAATGAATTTGATATAAAGTTATCAAGATTAATTTGATTTTGTATAATGTGATTTTTTTTTCAACAATAGGTTTGCAGAGTGTCATGACACATAATTATGTTCCCCAAACGAAGTTGGGGAACATATAGGTGACGTCTCCATATGAGTGAAAAATTCTCAAGAGGGACGTTAAACAATATACAATCAATCAATCAATCTGTTTCTTATTATTATGTTCCCCAAACGAAGTTTGGGAACATATTGTTTTTACTTTTTCTGAATTTTTTCTTTGTTCTCCGGTACTTTTTTGTCCGCGAGTGTTCTCGTAAACTACTCATCCGATCTAGGTGAAACCTTTTTAGGGTCACTAGGTATGTTATGTAGATGTGCGGAACGACGGTCATTTTGCGCGCGTGTGCGTGCATGCGCGCACACGTGTAACACGTGAAATGACCAATATAATAGATATAGCCGTAACTTTTTAAATTTTGGATGAAATGCTTTGAAACTTATAATATAAGGATATATTAGTAGTATAGACATGATGACATGGTCAAAATAGCAAGATCTCACGCGCATGCAGGTGCGCTTCGCTGCGATTGGCTGAAACTAAAAGTCTAAATATCTTTTTTGTTTTCTGACAAAATCCTTTGAAATTTTCAACATAGTCATACATTATGAAGATCTACGGCATGATATATAAGAATAATCATGAACGCACGCACATGCACGTGTACTGCAATCTGATTGGCTAAAACTTGAAATGCCTACAACTTTCTTGGTTCTCAACAATACAGGGTGAAATTTCGAATATGAATAGATATAATGAATGCCTACATTATGCTACTATCAAAAGTAAATGCAAGGACGTGCATGCACATGCGCCCGCACTCAATGCATTAAACGACAGTATACTTGAGTTTTTCATGTTCATGCAGAATTAAGAACTTTTAAATGTCAAGACATGTAACATACTGAAGAATGCATATCTTTCGACCCTTGACCTTGAAACTTAGGTCAAGGTCACTGGTAATCTGAATAAAATGTTAATATAAGCTTTTTACCAAAATCACCTTGACCTATGAACTTGAAATCGACCTCAACCTTTGTCCTTGACCCAAGGGTAAAAAGAAACATGAAGTACATGTACATGTATCTAGACACACCTTTCAGAGTTTATTTCGGTTGGCAGGATAGAAGTTAAAGAGGTGGTGGTTTTTAATGACCTTGACCTTTCATCCAAATGTCACAATCAATCTTAAGTTCTTGGAGTAAGATACAAGTTTCAACTCCAACGTTAAATAGGTTAAGAAAAAAAATGCCCCCCCACTCCCCCCCGCAAAATTTCAGGAAAACTGCATAAAAAGGCTCGAGGAAAGTGTATCAAAATATTTTATATGAGTTTCCAAAGTATATAGAAATTATTAATTTATACGGAAAAAATTACAAATCCTGTCGTGTTTAAAATTAAAGTGCAGATGAACAAAGTTGGTATATAAGCCTTTTTTTAGCCTATTTATTCAGATGTCGTTAATAGTATTCAATTCTACTGATTTGAAATAATATTTTAATACCAAACATCCTTCGTTTATTTTACCTTTGAAATTTATTTGAATTTTTTTAGAATTACGCAATCCCCAGAAATAGCGATTTTCGGTATATTAAAAATCAATATACATGTACGCTTCTTCGTAAAATAATCAGGTATTTGCATTCATGAAAAAAATATGAATAAGAAGGTGTCAAACAATATTGGTCACATTAGCTGACACGAATGTCTTTTTAAACATCTCTTGTAAACCCCAGAAAGTAGCCCCCTATGCATTGGAAAATATTAATAGTTCCGGTCAAAAACCTTTATATATTTATTTACAAAGTATATAAAATTCACTAGGCACAGGTACCAGAGTTGTCAAAATGGCCTGAGAAGAAATACATGTATAAAAAAAATCTGAACAGAAAGGAAAATCCCTTTTCCATGTATGGAACTACTATTGAGTAAGTTTATTTTGATTGGTTAGCTATCGGCCTGATACCCTTAGTCGACTTTAATCCTGTCTTGTCGTCGGAATAAAACCAACTTTGAGCCCGGGGTTAAAAAAGTAGAGAAATAAAATATGAATCGATATATTAAAAAATGAAATATGCTTGAAAAATGGTAACTTTATATATGTATTTTTTTCTTTGATTCGCGGGATAGAAAGATATGTTAATCGCTTAACCAACATGCCATAATCATCTTGCAAATGCATGTACATGTACGTGTGCGCGCATGCAAAACGTTTAACAATATATAGTTGATATCATTGTATTTTTAAATTCATAAATGAAATCCTTGGATACTTAGCATATATATAAAACGTCTTAGAGAAATAAGGCACGAAAAAGGACATGGGGAGCGTTTGGGGAACATCTGTAACGGTCCCCGTTACAATTAGCACTAGTTATTTTTATTAAGTCTTCCGTTCACAACGGAAGACTTATAGTGATTGTATTGTTTTTTTTATTATTATTATTAAGTCTTCCGTTCACAACGGAAGACTTATAGTGTTTGTATTGTTTCTTTTTAAGGTCTTCCGTTTCAGACGGAAGACGTTATAGAGATTCTACTGTTTTTTCTTTTTAAGGTCTTCCGTCTTCACGGAAGACCTTATAGCGATTCTACTGTTTCTTATTATTATTCTTATTTTTTAGACCAAATTTTGTGCACGCGATATCTCGACAACTATCCATTGGTTTTTCTTCAAACTTTCAGAAGTAATGCGTTGTTATATGAAATTGTTAATTTTGCAAGAGTTTTGGGAAAACTCCGTTCTGGTTCCAAGTTACGGACAATTTCCTGATTTTAAGATGAGATTTTGTCCGCGCA
>PRKT01000097.1:883888-904006 GCA_003671525.1 Saccostrea glomerata | reverse complement strand
GTTATAATTACCATTAACATGATTACAGAATTCATATTCTATAATAGTAGATTTTTCATTACGCAAGATACTGAAATTTACATGTCTGAGAGAGAGAGAGAGAGAGAGAGAGAGATTCCCATTTAATCCTGACTATCCTATCCATTTACATAGACAAAAAATCAGTTCTATATCAGTTGTTTCCATTCTTTATTAAATATTTTCTGATTTCATAGTCCGTCATAGTCACTCGCTGTATATTTTTTCTGCTTAAGAAGTATTACACTAAGTGCACATGTATTGACCTGTCAATCAAAATCACCCGACGCTGTATGCATTGCAATAAAGTTGTTCGAAATGATTTTTATTAAGTATGATCTTTAAGAAAATCTGATGCAACAAATTTGAGAAATGAAAAATAAAATAAAAACATGGCTAGAGCATCATATATTTGTATTATGGACTTCAGTTGGAAGTATGGACTTCAAAACTGCAGGGGGAGTAGCATTTTGAAAGAATTTCACAGAAATTTCTATTTCTAGTAACCATGGGCAACATTGTTCATTGAAATCAAAAACCGATGCACAGAATTATGTATCTTAGTGTAGTCTACTTGTTTGCCAAGTTATATCAAAATCAGACCAAAACTGTAGGAGGAGTAGCATTTTGAAAGAATTTCACAGAAATTTCTAATTTTAGTAACCACGGCAATACCGTTTATCGAAATCAAAAACCGATGCACAGAATTATGTATCTTTGTAGTCTACTTGTGTGCCAAGTTATACTGAAATCGGACCAAATCTGTAGGAGGAGTAGCATTTTGAAAGAATTTTAAAGAAATTTCTATTTTTAGTAACCACGGTAACACCGTTCATCGAAATCAAAAACCGATGCACAGAATTATGTATTTTAGTGTAGTCTACTTGTGTGCCAAGTAATATTGAAATCGGACCAAAACTGTAGGAGGAGTAGCATTTTGAAAGGATTTCAAAGAAATTTCTATTTTTAGTAACCACTGCAACACCGTTCATCGAAATCAAAACCCGATGCACAGAATTATGTATCTTAGTGTAGTCTACTTTTGTGCCAAGTTATATCAAAATCAGACCAAAACTGTAGGAGGAGTAGCATTTTGAAAGAATTTCACTGAAATTTCTATTTTTATTAACCACGGCAACACCGTTCATCGAAATCAAAAACCAATGCACAAAATTATGTATCTTTGTGTAGTCTACTTGTGTGCCAAGTTAAATTGAAATCGGACCAAAACTGTAGGAGGAGTAGCATTTAGACAGACAGACAGACGACGGACGCATTACTATCGCATAAGCTCTTCTGGTCTCTGACCAGTAGAGCTAAAAATGTTACAATGAAATTACAATGTATTAGTATTAATGTTTCATTAGGTTGCACCTTTGTTTCATTCAGTAAGAAACATAATGAGCAATAATATTTCACTGCAAATTTTTGTAGTAAATTGTGAACACCTCTAGATCCATAAGGTATTTGTGAATTGGCACCTTCTCTGCAAAACCTAACCGGGGGGGGGGGGGGGTATTTGTCCCTATTGGACAATTCTAGTTCGATATGAGAGTTAATTGATTTTGTCAGTTCACTTAAATCAAATATTGTGTTGTCATGAATAACACCTGCTTATCGCATTCCAGTTCTTATTGTACTAAGGAGATATCATTGCGTAAAGCTTGAAGTGTTTGGGTTCTCTCGCCAGAATTCTTCTTCTAATATTGTTGATTATTATACCTCTATTGATATTACTCGAATTTGTTTGGCTGGTAAGAAAACTTTAAAACACAACAATGACTCGAAATGGTACTGTTTACAGCAATAATGACCTAGGAATCATTGCACGTGGGATATAATAACCACCCGGTCAGTATAATTAATGACCGCTAAATAACGACCTCTTAATCAAAAATTTCTTTTTGAGTGAAGTTAATGCATAAAATATTAATTATTCAGAAAAATATGTTTTTAAATTGTGCATGGTCTGTTTTGCGTTTTCACACAGAATACGGTAAAATTTTATCGTTAACTTAAACAAGATGAAACACACCCTTTAAGCTTGGTGTAATGGTGGCTTATAGGTCCTTAATGGTGGTTTAATGGTTGTCACCATTCAGTCACCATTAAGCACCTTAAAGTAACATTTACACCACCATTAAGCCATCTCAAAGTCCTTAATGGGTGCTCAAATGTAGCTTAACGGTGACTTACAGGTCCTTAATGGTAGCTTTTAGACCACCATTAAGTCACCATTAAGCTACTATTAAGCTAGACTTACAGGTGCTTAATGTCCAAACTCCATTAAGCCACCATAACGCAGTCGATATTACTGTTTTTATGGGTGAAAATTATTAATATAGTGATTTGTCATCACAAATTATAAATGTCGAGTTCACACATATATTGATTTGGTAAAAAATAAGGAAAAGAACGAAATTCAAAAAAAAAAAAAAAAAAAATCACCATTCACGGGGCGCGAACTCGTGACCCTTCGATTTGGTAGCAGTCATCTTTTTTTTTTTTTTATCTTTTATTGATAATCATCATTATTTACATTTCATTTGTTTAAAAACATTCAGGACAAAGATACTAGAAAAGCAAAAACAAAAAAATTATAAAATAAATCTTAACCATTAAGCTACCACCGCTCTTGATATTTCGTGGAAAATATTAAACATTTATCTTGCACAAATTTGGGACTTGTAAAAGTATTTATTTTGTTAAACGTTTCCAAAGTCTTGAATTGATTTATTAATCAAACTATAAACAGTTTTATTTATGAATCTTTTTAAAAGGCTTATATCACATTAATATTTCTAAACCGTTGAGTTCAGCTTTTAAATTGTAATGAATTCTTCGCTCTGTTATTCGAAGATTTATACATGTAAGCATTAAATCGTGATTGAAATTAAATTAATTATAGATAAAACACAAAAAAATCTATCATCGGGAAAGACAGATGAAATTTTTTAAATAATGAAATACTCGGTGGATATTAACGGTTTTTGTGTCTAAAATTTAGGCCTACTGAAAATCCTCTTTTACGAGTTATACCTGGTAATGTTTACAAAAGAAAAGTAAAAATGTTAATTGGCATTTCATGAAATTGTATTTGAGATTGACGAATTTTCTCTATATACCGGGGGTATATAGTTGTAAAGATGGTTATGAAAGATTTTCGTGGGTAAAAACACATCACTTTGAGAATTCAGAGACATTTATTTTAGCATTTTCAATTACTCTATTCCTGATTTTTAGCTCTACTGGTCAGAGACCAGAAGAGCTTATGCGATAGTAATGCGTCCGTCGTCCGTCCGTCTGTCTGTCTGTAAACAATTTTTCAAAATGCTACTCCTCCTACAGTTTTGGTCCGATTTCAATACAACTTGGCACACAAGTAGACTACACTAAGATACATAATTTTGTGCATCGGTTTTTGATTTCGATGAACGGTGTTGCCGTGGTTACTAAAAATAGAAATTTCTGTGAAATTCTTTCAAAATGCTACTCCTCCTACAGATTTGGTCCGATTTCAGTATAACTTGGCACACAAGTAGACTATACTAAGATACATAATTCTGTGCATCGGTTTTTGATTTTGATAAACGGTGTTGCTCTGGTTACTAAAAATAGAAATTTCTGTGAAATTCTTTCAAAATGCTATTCCTCCTACAGTTTTGGTCTTATTTCAGTATAACTTGGCACACAAGTAGACTACACTAAGAAACATAATGCTGTGCATCGGTTTTTGATTTCAATGAACAATGTTGCCCATGGTTACTAAAAATAGAAATTTCTGTGAAATTCTTTCAAAATGCTACTCCTCCTGCAGTTTTGGTCTGATTTCAGTATAACTAGGCACACAAGTAGACTATACTAAGATACATAATTCTGTGCATTGGTTTTTATTTTGATGAGTGGCAAGGATCATTTTTCTATTTATTGCTGATTTAAAGTCTCAAGTCCCAACTGCTACTTTTCTCTTCCTTTGTTTTAAGTATAAACCAGTAGAGCTACAGTCTCGACAGAGACTTCTGGTTATAATCTGAGGATCGAGTTACCTTAAGTTGTCAATAATTTCAAGTTATTTGAATGGTTTATTCTATACATACATTAAAATCGTATACTTGTATTCCAATCATCGTTTTTTGGATCTTCGGAGTTGCTTGAATTTCAAACATATCATCCATTATGATTTTTCAACCATCAATATTTTCAAATAGCTGTGATACAATTCTCTGGAAATATTTCTCGAGCAAAATTTATTCCCATCGGCATTGTAAAATACTTATATTTCGCAAAGAGAGTCTTGAACTTGGCTATTTTTGAATTCTCCCTATCCAACTTATTATTATATGCCAGAATCCAGAAGAAGCAACCAGGGTAATGAAGCTCAAGCTTTTTTTGATGCAACTTCTTCATAGAAAAATACTCTATTCTCACAACTTTATTAATATCTCATTGGTCTGAACATATACAGACTCTATTAATTTTTCCTTTACAACCATTGAATTAGCCATATTGTGGGCTGTTCCATTTTCTCAAAAAAGACTATTAAAAATCAATTGAAATATACCTCTTGATACTGACATTCAAAATTTAGGGAGTCAATATTTTGCATGTAACATATAGAAATAACGAACAGTATTCAAGATTAAAAGTCCATAAAACAATACAAAATAGGAGCAGATCAAAGACCTCGAAACATCAGGACTGGCTTGCTCAAATCACTGGTTAAATTTGACTACTGGATAAGTAAGCCGTTGGTTAAATTCAATTTTCACTGGCCAACTAAACACTAGTCCAATACTTGTTGCTCAAAATAAAATTATCGTATGGTTATCTAACCACAGAATAAGTGATTTAACCACTGGTTAGTATCCATCAATGCGTAACATTTGTTCACTTGTCAACCAAACAGAAATTGCCTTCAAAGAAGGTGTGAGTAAGAAAAGGAGTAATGACTCCACGGCCGATGAGACTCTATTTCTTATTGAGGAAGTGGAGAAATACTTTGATGTCGTAAAATCTAAACAAACAAATCAAGTTACTAATGCAAAGAACTTGTTTGTGATCAAGAAGTTCAGTGTTGTGTTTTCAATAAAAACGTCGGTTGTCAAATTGATACAATGTCAGACCATATTCGTGAATTGAGCGATAAAATTAATTTGCTAAAACTGAAATTGCAGAATTACGAAACCATCGTAAACGATTTCAAAAAGCAAAATCTTTACAGTTTACTTCTGAAGCTGATCGAAAAAAGTAATAGAGAAAATACTGTCAAAAAATGCGAACAATTTGCAGACCTGCCTACCCTTCCGTTTTTTGGTTTTGGCGTTATTTCCCCGCTTTTTACTATAAAATTCGCTATTAAGCCACTGAAATTAATTTTACGCTTTGATATTTCGGTTTAAAATTCTTTATAAACGACTAAATATATTATTTAAAATAGTGAAAGTACGACCTGCTGAAATAAAAAAAAAAGTTCTATAAAAAGTAATGAATTGACAACCGGTTCGATAACGTACGTAATATTCTTAATAGTTACAAGTAAACTGGTACGATGAAGATTCGAAAGAAAAGGCACTACTTCCATTAACTATTAAATGATATTGCAATGAAAGAAAAAGTCAGCAAGCTCACATACCATAACGCTCCCCAGAAACTCGAAGTGATGAAAATCCCGGAAAAAACATAAAGGAATCGGAACTTCCAAGTTATATGCACATCTACACATTGTTTCCTAAATACCTGCTAAGTTTGACGAAATTCTGTGCTGCCGTTTAAGAGGGGTTGTGCTGACAAACTTTTCATCTCTATATACATGGTATGGCCAAAAATATACGATGAAAAGTGTGAAAATTCCCGGAAAAAAATAAAGGAATCGTAATTTCCTAGTAATGTGCATATCTTCACATCGTGTCCTAACTATCTGCAAAGTTTGATGAAATTCTGTGCAGCGGTTTAAGAGGAGTTGCGCTGACAAACTGTTCATCTCTATTTTCAAGGTATGGCCAAAAATCTAAGTTCAAAAGTGCAGAAATTCCAGGAATAATAAAGGAATCGGAATTACCTAGTAAGATGCACATCTTCAGGTTGTGTCCTAAATATCTGCCAAGTTTGACGAAATTCTGTGCAGCGGTTAAAGAGGAGTTGCGCTGACAAACTGTTCATCTCTATATTCAAGGTATGGCCATAAATATAAGTTGAAAAGTGCGTAAATTTCCGGAAAAATAAAGAATTCAGAATATCCTTGTAATATGCACATCTACACATTGTATCTTAATTATGTGCAAAGTTTAATGAAATTCTGTACAGAGGTTTAAGAGGAGTTGCGCTGACAAACTGTTCATCTTTATATTTAAGATATGGCCAAAATTCTAAGCTGAAAAGTGCAGAATTTCCCGGGAAAAAAATTCCTGGTAATATGCACATGAACACATTGTATCTTTAATATGTGCAAAGTTTGATGAAATTCTGTGCAGCGGTTAAGAGGAAATGAGCTGACAAACTGTTCATCTCTATATTCAAGGAATGGCCAAAAATCTACGATCAAAAGTGCAGGAATTCCCGAAATAATAATGGAATCGGAATTACCTAGTAAATAATATGCACATCTTCACATTGTGTCCTAAATATCTACAAAGCTTGATGAAATTCTGTGCAGCAATTTAAGAGGAGTTTCGCTGGCAAAAAAACTGACTGACTAAGAACAAGATAAAGAAATGTGAGTAAAGTAATATGTTATAATAAACGATTCGTGTAAACATGCAAACACAAGCCTTCAATTAAGTGATTTGATACAAATTGACCAAATGCTTCATTAAGGATGTACGATTGAAAAAGATGACAAATACAAATTAAAATCGCCGAGAAGGAAATGAAATCCAACTTCATTCAATTTAAAAGAAATTGCCAGAAAATTTATTGTAGAAAGAAAATTAAACGTGATGAATATAAGATAAATAGCAGGCATGGCACTGAAGGGATCCTATCTGCACAAAAATAGTCCCAGCAAAAAAGGAGAAAGCTTCAAGATTTAATTTTGTCTCTGGGGAGGTAGTTGAAACAGGTGTCACAAGATAAGGTAGCTTTACATGGGTGCTTTTCAATCAACTTCCGATGAGCACCCACTTTCAAAAGAAAATTAACTTCTTGTCCTAAAATAGTCTTTTAGAACCTGTTTCGTTAATCCTGCATCAAAATCCTCTATGAAACTTGTACTTGATAAGATTGCATCGGATGCTGGGATTAATTCAGGGAACCACAATTTGCTTATGTTGTTTGTGATGTTTCCCAAATTACACTGGTTTTGGCAACTTATCCAATAGTAGAACCACGAAATTACTCCTGGGCCATTCCTTCATTTATAACGGATTAAGACATAGACAGGAACATGGTTAACTCATTCACAGAAATGTTTTACGACTTTATATTGAAATAATGTTACTCCAAAGGCATTGGCCTTTGCTAAATGGTGTTCAGACCATCACATTGCTTTTGATAATCTGATGAAGAAGGATATGGAGATAACGAACAGTATACAGTCTCAAAGTCCATAAATCAATACAAAATAGGAGCAAAGCAAACACGGACCCCCGAAACATCGGAGGTGGGATCAGGTGCCATGGAGGAGTGAGCATCCCCTGCTGAAGGCCACAGCAAGTGTTTTCTTCTTTTCACGCATAAGATTTTACATAAATTCTGCTTCATATGGATATAAAAATAAGTCTGCTAATAACAGAGCGTAGTTTGTACCAATGGAATATAAAAATAAGTCTGCTAATAACAGAGCGTAGTTTGTACCAATGGAAATTCCAATACCTGGTCTCCAAAAAAAACACATAGATATTGTCAATCAGAAATTCAAGCATCTTCTTCATGTCAACTTCAGAGTACCTATGTGTACAACTGCTATCAGAATCTGTTTTAACAAAATAATTTTGCAGAGAGAGTCTTTGGTAAGAATTAATTTATGTTTATGAAAATACCAAAACAAATAATTTTTCAAGTGATTTTGAGGCAATGGGTGGATATGGGTGAAGGTGAAACTCTGCGTTTTATTTGTTACACACTGTTATCTTGTCTTGAGTCTATTTTTATATACAGTAAATATTACATTTTTAATACGTGCTTATTTCAGCGAATTTTTATTTTTATTTTGATGAGAGTATAGATAGTTTTCGATCACGTGACTTCCGCCCTCCGAGATTAGGTCGGCGGCCATATTGGAGGTGGAGTTAACATAATAAGGTTAAATATAGATTTGTGTTTACAAGTGTGTTCAATGGCGTCGAAAGCTGAAAAATGTGCAGAGACTTACCGTGATAAACTTGATAAGATTTCTCAACGACGATATGACGACAAGATAGCCTTGATTGAGAAGAAAGATCCCTATACCATCGAGAAGCAGAACTGGTCGAGAGAGAAAAGTGTGCCAGCGTTACGTACCCAGACATTGTGAACTTTTTGTTGTTTAGTACAAGTGCATATACCTTGGATCAGCTGAAGTCGTACAAGGGCTTGGAATCTTACAACCAATTTGTAAGCGGAAGTGTTATGTCCATTATACCGGAAATCCGGAGTTTGTATCATATTGGTTCATCATTTAGATCTAACGCATGTTTTCCGTTATTGTTTTGGCCAGTAGCCATGATGTTTGTAGACTGAATAAATCATAGTAAGTAACTTAATGTTGTGTGTGTGAACGAACCTATGAATGGAGTGATAAACATTACAATTGGCGACGAGATATACAACACCACAACCGCAAATACAGGTACTATGGCTGTCTACGGAAAAATAGAGAATTACGAGTTCGACATGAACTGGGACGAATACATTGAAAGGTTAGAACATTTTTTAACTGCCAATGGAATTGACGATAATGACAAAAAGAAGTCCATATTATTGACAGTATGTGGTCAGATGATGTACGGACTTATTCGTAATTTAACGTCCCCGGAAAAGCCTTCTGATAAAACCTATGCAGAATTGAAAAATTTGATAGCGCAACACTTGAAACCAAAACCACTAGCGATTGCGGAGCGATTTCGATTTTACCAGAGAAATCAGGGAAAACAGGAAACTGTTAGTCAGTATATTGCTGAACTTAGAAAGCTTAGTGAACATTGTGATTTTGGCGAGTTTTTGAATCGAGCATTACGTGATCGTTTAGTGTGTGGTCTTTCATCAGTGGCAACCCAGCGGAAATTATTGGCTGAGGACAAATTAGAATTAAAGAGGGCCGTGGACATAGCAATTTCTATGGAACTCGCTGAGAACGAAGCCCGCAAACTAACGGCTGATAACATTGGCCTATTTTCTCACTGTCAGGAGAAAACAGAGGAGTCAAAGCAATGAAGATTTCGGTAACACTGGAAGATGTACATATTGAAATGGACTTGGACACTGGTGCCTCTATTTCAGTGATATTAGAACAGTTGTACCACACTCACTTACAGAACAAAGTGACATTGTGTCCTAGTGAGGCTATTGTGAAGACATATTCAGGTGAAGTGTTAGGTGAAGTGAAAGTGAATGTGAAGTATCAAACACAGATGAAAACTTTACCTGTTGTTGTTGTGAAAGGAAATGGACCAGCATTGTTTGGTAGGAATTGAATGGAATCTATAAAACTTGACTGGCATTCAATCCACTTTATGGCTGGTGACTTGAAAAAGTATTCTGTGTTCGACAACAAACTTGGATGCATTAAAGGAGTTACAGCTTCCTTAAAGGTCAAGGATGACGCGGAACCAAAATTCTTCAAGCCGCGACCAGTACCATTTGCATTGCGCGATAAAATTTCCAAGGAATTAGATAGACTTGAGAGGACTGGTATCTTGGAGAAAGTAGAGTGTTCGAACTGGGCTGCTCCAATAGTACCCGCAATGAAGGCGGATGGATCAGTACGCATTTGTGGCGACTTCAAAGTTACCGTGAATCCTTACCTGGATATCCCAGAGTACCCTTTCCCAACAAGCGAAGAATTATTTACCAAACTCAATGGTGGAGAAAAGTTTTCTAAGCTAGACCTGTCTCAAGCTTATAACCAAGTAGTATTGGATAAGGAGTCCAGAAAGTATGTGACTATTAATACTCATCAAGGATTGTATCGGTATACTCGCTTACCTTTTGGTATTGCGTCAGCCCCAGTATTTTTCAGCGTACCATGGATACCATTCTTCAAGGTCTGGACAAGGTTGGATACATACTTGATGATATACTTGTTACCGGTGTTAATGACAGTGAACACAAACAGATTCTGGAAACTACACTTCAACGATTAGACAATTATGGTGTGAAGCTACAAAAGTCAAAGTGTCAGTTCATGCAAGACCAAGTTGAGTACTTTGCTATTATTGTGAGCAAGGAGGGGATTAAGCCTTCACCGAAGAAACTCGAGGCAATCAGGAACATGGAGGATCCGAAGTCCAAGAAGGAACTTCAGACATGGTTAGGAACTACTATCGGAAATTTGTACCAAACATGTCAACACTAAGTGGACCACTCACACATCTGTTAGCTCAAGATGTTACCTGGAACTGGACCCAAGAATGTTCTGAAGCTTGTGCAAAGATCAAGGATCTGCTAGTTTCTTCTCAAATTATGGCTCATTGTAACCCTCACAAACCACTGGAGTTAGCAGTTGACGCTTCTTGATATGGACTCGGTGCCGTGATCTCCCATACCGACCTTGCAAGTGAAAAACCCATTGCGTATGCTTCTCGAACCTTAACTGCTGCTGAGAAGAATTATTCGCAAAGCGAAAAGGAAGCCCTTGCGATAATCTTTGGAGTGACCAAATTTAATTCATATTTGTATGGACGGAAGTTCACCCTTATCACCGACCATAAACCATTAACTACCATATTTGGACCAAAGAAAGGCATTCCTGTCTTGACTGCTTCTCGACTACAGCGTTGGGCATTGCAACTCGCTTCTTATCAGTTTGACATCAAATACAGAGCAACTGGAAAACACCAAAATGCGGATACTCTATCACGATTTCCGATGAATCTGATGGATGATTCAAGGACACAACTTGACAAAGAGACAGAACTAATACACAAAATACAGATCAAAAACTTACCTGTGACTGCAGATAAAGTTGCCGCTGCAACAAAGAATGATGTTGTCTTGTCTCGTGTCATGGAGTTTACAAGAAATGGTTGGCCAAGTTCACAACCTGACATAAACTTATTACCATACTTTAGAGTACGCAGTGAGTTAACCATTGAAGATGGATGTTTGCTGAGAGGGATCAGAGTTGTCATCCCTGAAAAGTATCGACAAGATGTACTTGAGGAGTTACATGTGGCTCATCCAGGAATGGTCCGGATGAAATCATTAGCCAGACTTCATGTATGGTGGCCTGGATTGGACTCAGACATTGAGACCAAAGTCTCACAGTGTGGATCGTGTAGGATGCAGTTACCAAACTTACCTAAAGCTCCAGCGAATCCATGGATATGGCCGAGCGCACCCTGGAAACGAGTGCATATCGACTTTGCAGGACCGTTCATGCAGCGTATGTTTTTGATAATCGTGGATGCATATTCCAAATGGATGGATGTAGTGATGATGAATTCTACTACTTCTGAGAGTACTATTAATGCATTGCGATATCTATTCTCCTCATATGGACTACCAGTAGAGATTGTGTCAGACAATGGACCGCAGTTTGTGTCCGAGGAATTTGAAACTTTTCTGAGGGAGAATGGAGTGCGGCACATCAGATCGGCGCCGTACCATCCTGCATCGAATGGAGAGGCAGAGAGGGCGGTGCGTACATTCAAACAATCAATGAAGAATATGGCAAGCGAGACCGGAACACTAAATCAGAAACTTGCAGCATTCTTGTTATCATATCGTACTACACCTCATACCACGACAAATCAAACACCAGGGGAGTTATTCCTAAACCGAAAATTACGAACAAGAATAGATGTTGTGAAACCACAGCTAACAGATCAAATTCAGAGTAAATCTGCACCAGCTATTGCTAAGAAGACTCGAATCTTTCGCACTGGTGAAAGAGTGATGATACGTGATTACCGTGGTGGAAAAGTATCGTGGATCGACGGGATAATTACACGTAAACTTGGACCTGTCACATATCGTGTGAATGTCAGAGGTATGAAATGTGGAAACGACATATCGACCAGATTCGTGAATTGGATGTTCAGTGCGCGTTGAACAACTCCGAGCCAGTGAAACAGAATTCGTTTACCAATATTGTGCCTGTTAGCGTACCCTTGGAGAGTCGAGTTGAACCATAGAAGAAACCGTCTGCCGTCACGTCAATTTGTGTTCCGACTTCTCAGGATTCTGTGTCAAAGCCTAATGAACCAGAAATAATTCGCGATTCTACAGCTTCCGTTGTTGCTGAGGATACCAATCACACTCAACCGCGATATCCACGACGAGAACATCGAAGGCCGCAGAGACTTATTGAACAGTGTTGAATATTTGATATTGTACATGTATCTGATTTGTTTTGGAGTTTGAATGACTGTTATTTTTGAATAATTGATAATTTTGCAATCTCGGATTTCTGTTAAAGGGGGAAAAGTGTTTATGTCCATTATACCGGAAATCCGGAGTTTGTATCATATTGGTTCATCATTTAGATCTAACGCATGTTTTCCGTTATTGTTTTGGCCAGTAGCCATGATGTTTGTAGACTGAATAAATCATAGTAAGTAACTTAATGTTGTGTGTGTGAACGAACCTATGAATGGAGTGATAAACATTACAGGAAGGGTTCGTGATGTCTCTGTCTGTGAAATCAACGGTCTGTGCATACACACATGCAAGGTAGGTCTTGAATTTTCTCATCACATGACTTATCTTCAGCTGTTCTTATTTTGAAATGTAGCAAAATAATGAATGTATATATATTACGATTGTGTCAGTGTGTGTTTAGTAATGTTTCCGGGGTTCCCTTTCTTTTTACTGAGATAATCGTAGGGAATATTTGATTCGTTCCAATTACTTTAGAAACAGTTCTAAGTTATGAAGTTCTTCATCTTTGCATTGTCAATCATAATAAATGATATAATCTTGATAAATTATCTGCACAGTTTAGAAAGCAACAAATTGACACAAGGTCAATCTTTTTAAAAAATTCTTTGCAGATGCCGACTTACATTTTTTTTGAGTAGATATACAGTACTTATTTTAAAAGAGGGATAATTAAAATGAAAGCAAGCCATATCTTTAGAAATGCTTGGGTCTGGGAAAATTGATCAGTCAGCAACTCAAGTAATTTTTTAAAAGTTTAATCCAAGAGTTGGAGTTACCATTTTCCCATGGAAAAGCTATATAAACCAGTCATGGTCAAGTCTATAAAGCTCAATTTGAAGATTTCAAATGACTTGCATAGTACTAAGGCAATTAAATGAGTTCATCCTATGTCATTTTGAAATTCAATGATTCCTGGTCAAATAAAAAAGACAATTTAGAGAGAAACTTTTATTTTGTATTGTGGATAGCATATATTGAGTAGAACAGCGTGGAACATAAATTTAAGTATCAGATTTAATTTATATCTACATGTAAAGAATTATTAATCTGACAGTTAATTGTTGCAATCAGTCCTTGGGCCAGCATATCTCAACACAAAATACAGCAAATTATTCTCGCAAAAATACACATACATGTACATATGCAAATAGGAATCAACTATTTCAACATGTTCAATAAATAAATTATTATATATCACAATAGAGTGCACAGTTTTAAATAGAGAACACATGGGCAATCACTCAGTTGGAACTTTGTTGAATCACTCAAATGGTACTTCAGATTTACACATGTTTGTCAGAGCGCAACACACTGTCACTACTTTATCAATGGTAGGTCTCGACCCCTCAGTTGACACCAAATAGTCTAATGGAACAGTGTCCTGTAACATTTTGTATTTGTTACGCACTAATCCAATAACACGTTCCACGTGTATTCTTACATGTGCCAATTTCCTGGTCCTTTCAACGTCCAAAGCTGATAGCTGACTTTTTCCCTTCGTGAAAGCTGGTATTCGCAACTCACAACTAACTTATGCCAGGCTTTCTGCAATGTCGAACCTTCTATCTGCGAGTACAATGTCTCCATATTCTAACTTCTCTGGAAAGCCAGTCATTTGTTATGAATTTGTCTGGACTACGCCCACCATAGCCGTTACTAATGAATGATATAACACCTTGTGGAGAAATGCCAATCAGGAACTTCACAGTATTGTGATGCTTATACTGTGACCAGGTTTGGGCTCTTGCCTCCAAGTTTGAGGGTCTCTCAGTAAAAAGTTCAAAACAATCAATGATCACAGCTACTTTTAAACCAAAATACTTCCTGAATTCCATTGGCATTGTCTTTCTTCTCTCTTCTTGAGCTGGCCAGTAAATAAGTGGTTGTATTTTTATGTACATGGCATGCAGAGTGGTAAGAAATGTCTTAGACACAGTACTAGATGAAATTCTAAATTTGTCTGCTAATTAATGCACTGGTAAATTAAGTTTTAAACGCATCAGCACCAGAATAAGTCTCTGAAACTTGGAAAGTGCACTGTTATATCCCTGTACTAGAACCGATTCCACATACGCATAAAGAGTCATGAGTACCGCAAAGGAAGGTAAGCCTGTGAATGACTTTACTTTATCATCTTCTCTGAAGGTCTCCTCTGTCAGGGTAGTACTCTTCAGTTGTTCTTTCAGGGAATTGTTTTCCACAGTTAGGCGGTTCACTTCTGTCTCCATAGTAGAAATTGTAACTCCACACTGACACAGTTCGGACTGTGATGACAAGCCACTTTCATTAGTTGTACTTAACTCTGAAGATTGTTCAGGTTCTTCAGGAGGGTTCTCGTCATCCTCAGTTCCTCGGCTCTCGAATAAGGAAATCAAGGACTTTGCTGCCTCAAAATATTTCTTCTTTTCCACTCTGCCCTTTATTCTGATGGTTCGGTCTGGTGTAGGCTGCACTGGCTGGCTCTTCTGATGTCCGAGGTTTTTGGAAGACGCCCAGTCTGGATCACAGTCTTGATAGAGAGAAGAAGGCTTTCCTGTAAAAAAAGAACATTTTGAGTTATAAACATCTCTCTTATCCCAACCTTCTTTTCTGTAATAGCATACAAAATAAACACATTTTTCTGTAATAGTACATAAAATAAACACATTTTTGAATATACTATTCAAATATTAATCTGTTGTCTCTTTAATTTAAATAAACTGATATAAAAGTGTCTGCAAACATATCAATTTTTAAAATAAATTTCAAATTTTCCGTTTCCGCAAAAAAGGAAACACAACACAGCTTGTTAGTGTTACACTGGTAAACATTACAATGAGGACATACTATTCATTTATCTTGCAATGCTTGATTTCAACACCAAAACAAAAATCAATTTACATACCTGTAACGAAATGATCCGAGCAGATTCTCATATAGGGATATGAAGACGGTGCCAAATCTGCCCTACTTATTCGGGATAGCCACATTCTCCTTCGTCTCTCCGATAATTCGTAAGTTTTCTCCCCCTGATTGTTTATTATTGCCGGTAATCTATAAAATGACACCTTGTCCCTCCCCGCGGTGTTCGAGCAGCCAATGATAGCACAAAAGTTCACCATATTTACATAATTTTCTGCTCGACTGAACTAACTGGATGACCTCCGTTTATACCTCCAATATGGCCACCGTCCTTATTTGGGAGGGCGGAGGTCATGTGATCTGAAAACTATCTATTCAGACACACCTAGATAAACACATAATACACCATCCTGAAATAAAGCGCCTATGGTTATTAACAATCATTGATCGCATGGAACTTGTCGACATTACGTCATTTTGATAAAAAGTGTTACGTCATTTTTAAAAGAATGACGTATTTCATGTGCTGTGAGATGTAGATAAAGTATTTATTATACCCCCCGCTTGAAAAGTGGAAGGGTATGTCCGTCCGTCTGTCTAAATCGCTTTGGGGTACCCATCTCTTATCCGCAACTCCTCTTATACCACTGAGTGAAATTTAATGAAACTTTCACAGAATCTTTTTAACATATTGCCATTGTGGCCTCTTTGATCCGACACATATTTTGGCCATAGCAAAACATGGACTTTGCCATTATAACTATATTGGAGGCGGGGGGTATCATTAAGTGAGCTCATCAGTCACAGTACCTCTAGTTTAACAGTGAAATATAAAATACATGGTTACTGTCTTGAAATATAAGCGATATTTGGGCGAGGGTAAGAAAACGTGATAGAGGGCGAGGCTTGCCGAGCCCTCTTACGTTTTCGACCCGAGCCCAAATATCGCTAATATTTCAAGACAGTTATCATGTATTTTGTTTATCCTGCAACAAAATTTTACATTTGAGCGTCCAAAACAAGCTAATTCCGACAGATTTAGGCGCATCTCTGCAGATGAAACTCTGACGCCATGGAGAAAACATTGCAGTATACGTGACGTCACAATGCTTTTGGAACGTCGGAATACATGCACGAGGCTTTATTAGGGCAGTGACCGGATAAAGCTTTGGTTTATTAGGTTACCTTTATTAGGTCAATGCAAGGGGTAGTTGCAGGATAAAAATGCATTTCAATATTAAACTGAATATATATTACAGATTTTAGATGGGCTATTGATAACAATATTAAACCTTTATTGAGCTAATTAAATATTGTGTATAAAACCGACATAAACCACGTGTAGTTGTTTGACATAAACATTGTCACGTGTTGAATTATGCTATCCATAAAAGGTAGTGTACCCGACCTGTTCAAAGTTGAAGTACTGGTTTGTCCTTTTCATGGTCAACGCACATTTGTACTGCATCCAAACTTCCAGATTATCTGTCTGGAGACTTCCAATGGCTCTCTCAACAACAAAAATTTGTATAAATGCCTGTTTCTTAAATTATTTTTTTTTTACAACTTTTATATAGTAGTTTTTATTTTGTACATCTTTAGAAATTGTCATTTATCTCCTGAACAAGATCCCACATGACTGAGCATTACTTTTGTGTAATGGAGAGATTCAAAATCCATCTGCGATAACCGTCCAAGTTTTTATTTGTTTAAATACCAGGATGCACTCAGGCGGCACCAGATATTCTTTTTAAGGTAAGGGCGTAATGAATTTTGATATATCTTCCATTCACAAGAAACATTGTCACTTTAAATGCCTTGTAGTTGCTTTGAGGTTCTTGTATTAAGCTGAAGGAACCGTGAATTCATTTTGACATTATTGACAAGCAATTCACAATCATCAGATGCATTAATCGGGAACTATTTGTTGAGCATGTTTATAACGTATATGTTCTGACTGATGTTACAATGTCTCGAACACTTCTTAATGTTTTGTGTACTTTCTATTTATACGGAAGATGTATCAGTTCAATAGGTAAGACTTTTAAGGATAACGTCTTGAGACATCAACTGTTTTTCATATGTAGTTCTGAGCCAAAGGCTTTAATGAGCTCTCGAAATCACTGAAACGTTGACAAACATAAGTTTTGTATTTAGTATTCTTTACTACAGTTAGTTTAAATATAAATCTTGTGTACTGCCAAACGACACCAAAAAAAGCTTTCCCCCCAAGTTATTTCATATGTTTTAATTAAAAATACGATAAAGTTACTGCAGACTAATAAGAAACTTGAATTTAATTCGAACTTTTCTTATTTCGGTTTTAACCAAGCATATTTGTGTAACATGTTTTGTAGAATCTTCAACTGTGGATATAGCTGTAACGACTTTTTCTACCTCCCTTGATGCCTCCACTTATTTTACAAATGGTAAATCTTGTTTGCACCTTTTTTCTGTAAATTAATTTAAAGAAAATAAAAAGTTAATTATTTGATTTGTGGTCAAGCGTTGTGATAAACTGATGTTTTTGGAACTATTATATATTTAATTTCATCACATGAAAATAGAAATTTTAGAATTCTAAATGTCTTCGTTTTTTAATGTTTATATATTATGTATGCGATCTTTTAAATGCATAGCATGCATGACAGTATGTTAGAGTGTGTGTGATTATATTTATAATTGTGTGCAGGTTTATGCTTGGTTTGTGTTCGTTGTATCTTTGTTTTAAAATTATATCCTTCTTCTAAAAATTATTTTGTATGCATAAAAATCTTATAATTTAATAAATATCGTATAACTGTCAGTGATTGCTGCCGTATATACAATAAGTCTTTAATATTTATTGTCTATATTGCAGGTTCGGTATGGTGTCAATAGAGGGTTAATGTTCCTGTTTAAATTGTTTATCTCACATTACTATTGTACAAAATATCCTAATATAGAATATGTAAAATAAAAAGAGATCTTCAAGCTTACCGACGCGGTTTTTCATAAATATCTAACATGTACGAGGGGTTATCAAAAAGTTCGTGGACTGGGGCTATAAAATTAGTACTATGTAGTCTGTGCTTTCAAAATTTATATGGAACATAAAACAACAAAAAATAAAGAAATGTCGAAAATTTTAGCTTGATATGTTCATTATTTGCCAAATTATTATAAAATGAAAACGACATTATATGATCACCCGGCGCTGTCGTCGTTTATTTTTATGACGTCCGACAACGTCATTGTTTATTTCAATGTCCTCTTCTTCCCATGCACTTTTTTGGATGAGATTCCCTGAAGCTGAGTAAGGACTTAAACCCGCCTTGTTTACATGACTCTACAATGTCATGAACAGCGGCTTTCAATAAATATGATATTCCAAATGGATTTGTACACTAGCTGGGAGAGATCCTCGCTTGATTGTGCCAGTATACTTTGCTTTTGAGAGTTCAATATCTACAACACATGATCAACGTCATTTTTTGACGCGATTGATTTTTCACACCTTGACTACAAATCGACATTAACTGTGTATCCCTTTTCTCTCTGAATATATTTTGACATTAAAAGACAAGTATTCTGGGTGCATATTATTTCTCTGTAGCCAGTTTAAACATCTCTTTGGTCTATACCATTTTCTCACGGGCAAAACTTGATAGAATGTTGGAAAAAGAAACGCCTCCCCCCTTTTGACGTCATTTTCAAGGACTCATTTATTTGGACATTCAATGTAAAATTTACGAAAAAATTTCATAGAACTTACGAAATGAAGTGTAAATTTTATATTTTATGGAAAAAATGTGTCCCGACATATACCTGAATTAACGGGATTTTTGGATGTCAAATGTTCTTATCAACAGAGTTTTTTCTCAATTATACGTAGGTCGCAAAAACGTCGTGTTCGAGGTTGCGCCGCCTGGACATACCATTGCTTACCAAAACATTACTTATTTATTAAAAAAATAAAATTTATGATTTACGGTTTATTCTTTAGATAGAAAATATGATGCTAACTAAATATTTAAAAATTCATTGATGTGCCTAAAGCGGTTTTAATTTTAGAGCGCTAGTCCAGGAACTTTTTGATAACCCCTGGTATATTTCAAAATACCTACCTGTGTTTTTTTGTCTCTTAATTTAAATACAAATGTCATTTATTTTGTAGGTGAGAGTGCAAGTAGTACGATGTTGCTGTTGCAAATTGTTAAAGACCTGTCTACATTTTTGCCTAATTTTTCTGCATTTATTTCTTACAATTAATTGTTATTAATGTTAGAGAAATTACTGTACATTTAAAAAATGAAATATTAGACATTAGATGTACATGAATACACTGTATTAAGAAAAATGTATTATTTTATGTACGATATATATGGAAAGCCGTAGGGTACCCCCACATTATTATTATTTTTTCCTATATAATTCTACCAAAAATAATTATCTCATCCCAAAATGAAAATCTTGCTTTTTACAACATTATTATTTTTTTCCTGCAATAATGTTGTCTGTTAAATTGTACACATTATTTTATTTTCTCCTCCAATTATAATTATTTACACTTTACAATAATAATCTTGCCAGTCAATGTGGACACGATATTAATTAAAAAATAATAATTTAAAAAAAAATATTTTTTTTTTATTATTTTGTACACATTTTTTTTAATTTTACTTCAAGATCATAATTATTCGTATTTCAACATTTTATAACAATGCATCCCTGTAATAACAATGTAGTGATTGAAAAAAAAAA
>PRKT01000097.1:871642-883816 GCA_003671525.1 Saccostrea glomerata | reverse complement strand
TTTTTTTTTATTTTACTTCAAGATCATAATTATTCTTATTTCATCATTTTATAACAATGCATCCCTGTAATAACAATGTAGGGATTGAAAATAAAAAAAAATAAAATTAAAAAAAAAAAATTAAACAATTATTTCCGAAATCTTCGTTATATAATCTTTGCAACAATAATAATGATGTAAACGAGACTTTGTTTTTATTTTCAACAGGAAAGTAACTTCTTTTTTAGTGACAGTAACGAAAACTCTGTCCACTTCTCCACAATAATTATAAGATTGTGACTGCCTACAGTACATTATTTGAAGCGTGAAGATTTTATTATTTCTAGCGTGACATTTAAGTGAGAGAGATTTTCCTACATTATTTGAAGCGTGAAGATTTTATTATTTGAAGCGTAAAGTTTTTATTATTTCAAGTGTGACGGAAATCAAGCGTCGATGCGAGAGAGATCGTCACCTGAAAAAGCCATGTTCTGTGCGATTATATATATAAACAAGAAACCGACGACAGACAAAGCGCTGTAAGTAGCCTATTACGTTTCATTTATGTACAAGTAAGTGTCATGCATTCATTTAATAAAGGTTACGCTTTCAAATCTTATCATCTCATGTCAGTCATGATCTGTCAAACTGCAGATCAAATTTGAGAGCTAGCCTACCGAAGAAACAGGTAATTGAATTGTCTCTGTACTTCTTTTCCATATAAGAATGGAATTGTTTGGTGATTTATGTTGTACATATAAATAATTTAGCATAATCTAGATCTATTTCTTTATTAATATTCTATATATAGTTAAATTGGCATAATTTAAGTATATTTCTCAAAAAGCAGTAACGTATATAAAATAAAAACAAGTAGATTGAAAAAATATTTCTCAGGAAGTGGTATTGGATTGGCCATGTATTTATAGTCCTAGGGTGGAAAACAACATGATTTGTACTCCGGCAATGACATGGCACTCAGAAGAAAAGAGAAAAGTAAGCTAGCTGAAAAGAACGTGGAGAAGAACAATGGAACAAGAAAGATTCCAGCTGGGTTGGATTAGCTGGGCATCAGCAGGGGCATTAGCCAAAGACAGAGGCAGGTGAAGGCTGTGTAATGGGACCTTATGTACCTGTAGGCATGAAGGGTATAGATAGTTTTCGATAGGCCAGATTTTAGCGAGAGTTATTTCCCGTTGGCCGCCATACTGGAGGTCCAGATGCTCATATTTCTTCATTGTTCAACCAATTTAAAAATTTTTATATTTGCTATTTTGAATTAGAAATCATTATTTTTCTGAAGTATATAAATTTTTGGAAGCCCCCTTTATTTTAAAAAAAATTATTTGATAAAGATTTTCCACCAAATATTTCTGCTATATTTTCTTAAACTTGGTAAGACAAAGAGGGAAAATCACTGAGTTGACCTCCAATATGGCGACCGACGGGAGGTAACTTTCGCTAAATTCAGGCCTATCGAAAACTATCTATAGTATATACATGTACTTGTATTTTACAGTTTTAACTTGAATTTTCTCTGCAGTAAGTCTTTCACATCTATTGAAACTGAATGCTTTGATTGGGTTTCAAGTTGAAGTAAAACTATAACATAATGGTATTGATTTGTCTACTCAGTTTTTATTTACTGTAGGACCAGATCATCAAAATACATGTACTGTCTTATATTGCAGATCATGAGATGTATGGATGTTGTCCTAGTCCTGGCAATGTTGGGATGAAATTTACAGGTAGAAGTGTTATTATGTTCCCCAAACGAAGTTGGGGAACATATTGTTTTTACTCTGTTTCTTATTATGTTCCCCAAACGAAGTTGGGGAACATATTGTTTTTACTCTGATTATTATTATTAAGGTCTTCCGTCTTCACGGAAGACCTTATAGTGATTCTATTTTTTCTTATTATTAAGGTCTTCCGTCTTCACGGAAGACCTTATAGTGATTCTACTGTTTCTTATTATTATTATTATTATTATTATTATTTTTCCGCCCATCTAATTTTGTGCACGCGATTTCTCGAAGACTACTGGGTGGATTTTCATGAAATTTATGGAAACAATGTGTTATTATCTGAAGTTATTTTATCCGAGAGATTTTTTGGAAGTTCGCTTCCGGTGCCAAGTTACGGGACATTTCCTGATTTTAAAATGACATTTTGTCTTCGGATTATCTCAAGAACGGTAAAAGATATCAAGATGAAACTTTCAGGGATTATAGATCGTAATAGATACTAACCAGGACGCAACCTTTCGTTCGTCGTCAATACTTCCTGTCATTAGGAGATGCGAATTGAAAAAAGCGTATTTTCTAACTTTTTTGTTTTTCAATATTTTTTATTTATTTTTGGAATATTAATAGTGACCCTTCTGTTGATGTTTACTATATAAGTTGTTTGAATATTGGTTAATCTGAACTCTAGATATTAATATTTGAAAATCTGAAGCGGGCCCAAGATGGCGGCTGCCTCTGTCAACTCCGCCATTTCGCGAGTAGGGGTTTATGGAGGCAGCTGAGCGTTTGATTAAACGATTCTGACATAAGGATACATGAAATGTAAAAAACTACTTCGACTCTCACGTAGTAGTGAAATGGTTCGAGGAGTTACGTCCCGTTACTTGTTTATATTATAATAGCTAATCAATAAAAATATTGTAATTAATTGGTCAATTGACAAAAGAATTATACAAGTATTATTGATAAATGATGTTCTGTTAGAAAATAATAATAGTGTTGCCAAAAGAAAGGCACTCTGTTGTATTTTATCAATATGATATCTGATAACTTATGATCATTGATTAAGTTGAGGTACAAGGGGGCAGTGCAGCCAACGGGTTTGTGACTTCACTTTGGTACAGAATCCAATCGGTGTAACGATCAAATCGGATTGTGTAAAGTTGCTGTAGTTAGTGAATAGTTAAAATATAGTTGCGTGACATTAGCTATAGGTTTGTCATTAGGACAGAGAAGCTCTTACAAAGTTAAATCATACTGTGTAAGTATATTGTAGCCATTTGGCTAGAGTTATATAGGCAACTTGGTAAGCAGTAATACACCAGGCAGGTGTTAAAGGCTAAATCAAGAGGCACCAGGCAGATAGATGTTGACTTATATAGTCAGTTTTACGAGTATAGTGAGGCAATTATCAGATGGCACAAGGCAGGTGCCGGTATTAACTGAAGATATATAATTATACAAAGCACTTAGGTCATTTGATTTAAAGACACCAGGCAGGTGTCATATTATTATCTGTATATATTGCATTCAATCATATCCCTAGTAAAACTCGGTAATCCGAGCACGGACCTACTGACCGCTCAGATCCGACACGTTACAGTAGTACGTTGCAATTGAGTGTCAATCTTAAAACTTAATTTCCGTTTCACTGCTTTAGTGTAACTGGGCTAGATACGATATGTAATGTGTATAATGTGTTACATATACTTTCTTAACGTCGAAATAAAATAAAGGCGCTAAGAATGTTTTATTTTTAAAATTTAATTGATGCTATCATACCTATCTAAAAGATCAGTCCAAAGAAAAGGCGCGAATATTTACTCGTGGCGTTTGGCGCGAAATTATGAATGCTTTTTATAATTCTTAGACAGACTGTTGCAAAAGTACCGTGGTATACACAAGTATATTTAGAGCAGTACTCCCAATAGCTTAATTGTTAGCGCGTTGGGGATATAAAAGTAAAAAAAAAAAACGCATTCACGTTGGCGACATGGTTTCAATCCTCCTTGTGACCAAAATTTTGAATCTCTTTTCAGCTCGATTTTACGTGGGTTTCTTTTCCTAAAACGGACGGAAGACCTCTCGTTGCTCGCAACGAGATCGTATCTAGTTATTATTATTATTCTTTTTTTGACAAATTTTGTGCAGGCGATTTCTCGAAAACTATTCAGCGGTTTTTCATGAAACTTTCACAAAATATGTGTCATTATATGAAGTTGTTGTATCCGTTGAGAAATTTGGAAAATTCGGTTCTGGTGCCAAGTTATGGACAATTTCCTGATTTTAAAATGCGATTTTGTCGCGCACTTTTATCGAAAATGGCTGAGGATATGAACTGGAGACTTATTTGAGATGAAAGATCATGAGTTTGTGGTTTGCAGAATCGCCTTTTCATGCGTCGTCAGCACTTCCGGTTTCTGCCGGAAGCATATTTAAAAAATGCAATTTTTCAATTTTTTTGTTTTTCAATATTTTTCTTTGATGTTTTAAATTTAAATAGAGACTCATTTGCTTATGCGTAATATGTAATTTTTATTAGAATCGAAAAAGGCAATCTCAAGATATTCGCATTTAAAAATTTGAAGCGGTGTTTTCAATGGCCAAATGGTTAGTGCGTTGGATTGTCACGCGGGAGACCCGGGTTCGCTCCCCCGAATGTCCAATTTTTTTAAATCATTTTTTTCTTCTAGATTTTTCCTTTTTTATTTCAGAATCGGACGGAAGACCTCTCGTTGCTCGCAACGAGTATCGTTCTAGTTATTCTTATTATTATTATTATTATTATTATTCTTTTTTTTGACAAAATTTTGTGCAGGCGATTTCTCGAAAACTATTCAGTGGTTTTTCATGAAACTTTCACAAAATATGCGTCATTATATGAAGTTGTTACATCCGAAGAGTAATTTGGAAAATTCGCTTCTGGTGCCAAGTTATGGACAATTTCCTGATTTTAAAAATGCGATTTTGTCGCGCACTTTTATCGAAAATGGCTAAGGATATGAACTGGAGACTTATTGGAGATGATAGATCATGACTTTGTGGATTGCAGAATCGCCTTTTCGTGCGTCGTCAGTACTTCCGGTCGTTACGAGATGCAAATTTAAAAAAATCGTATTTTCTAACTTTTTTGTTTTTCAGTATTTTTCATTTTTATTTGGTATGGTAATAGAAGCCCTCCTTATAATGCTTACTATTTAATTTGTTTGAATGTTGATAAATCTAAAGTCTAGATATTTGCATTCAAAAATCTGAAGCGGGTCCAAAATGGCGGCTGTCTCTGTCAACTCCGCCATTTCGCGAGTAGGGGTTTATGGAGGCAGCTGAGCGTTTGATTAAACCATTCTGACATAAGGATACATGAAATGTAAAAAACTACTTCGACTCTCACGTAGTATTAAATGGTTGGAGGAGTTACCTCCCGTTACTTGTTTATATTATAATAGATAATCAATGTAAATATTGTAATTAATTGGTCAATTGACTAAAGAATTAAACAAGTATCATTGACAAATGATGTTCTGTTAGAAAATAATAATGGTGTTGCCAAAAGAAAGACAGTCTGTTTTATTTTATCATTATGATATCTGATAACTTATGATCATTGATTAAGTTGAGGTACACGGGGGCAGTACAGCCAACTGGCTTGTGTCTTCACTTTGGTACAGAAACCAATTGGTTTATCGATCAAATAGGATTGTGCAAAGTTGCCGTAGTCAGTGACTAGTTAAAATGTAGCTGTGTGACATTAGCTATAGGTTTGTCATTAGGACAGAGAAGCTCTTACAAAGTTAAATCATACTGTGTAAGTATATTGTAGCCACTTGGCTAGAGTTATATAGGCAACTTGGTAAGCAGTTATACACCAGGCAGATGTTAAAGGCTAAATCAAGAGGCACCAGGCAGATAGATGTTGACTTATATAGTCAGTTTTACGAGTATAGTGAGGCAATTATCATATGGCACCAGGCAGGTGCCGGTATTAACTGAAGATATATAATTATACAAAGCACTTAGGTCATTTGATTTAAAGACACCAGGCAGGTGTCATATTATTATCTGTATATATTGCATTCAATCATATCCCCAGTAAAACTCGGTAATCCGAGCACGGACCTACTGACCGCTCAGATCCGACACGTTACAGTAGTACGTTGCAATTGAGTGTCAATCTTAAAACTTAATTTCCGTTTCACTGCTTTAGTGTAACTGGGCTAGATACGATATGTAATGTGTATAATGTGTTACATATACTTTCTTAACGTCAAAATAAAATAAAGGCGCTAAGAATGTTTTATTTTAAAAATTTAATTGATGCTATCATACCTATCTAATAGATCAGTCCAAAGAAAAGGCGCGAATATTTACTCGTGGCGTTTGGCGCGAAATTATGAATGCTTTTTATAATTCTTAGACAGGTGAACTGTTGCAAAAGTACCGTGGTATACACAAGTATATTTAGAGCAGTACTCCCAATAGCTTAATGGTTAGCGCGTTGGGGATATAAAAGTAAAAAAAAAAGCGCATTCACGTTGGCGACATGGTTTCAATCCTCCTTGTGACCAAAATTTTGAATCTCTTTTCAGCTCGATTTTACGTGGGGTTCTTTTCCTAAAACGGACGGAAGACCTCTCGTTGCTCGCAACGAGATCGTATCTAGTTATTATTATTTTTTTTTTTTCCCCTTTTGAAATTTTTTTTTTGACGATTTCTCAGAGATGACTGGACAGATTCTCATGAAATTTTCAGGGATGATAGAGAATGAAAATATCTTTCAAATGTAATTTTCAGTGTTTCAGAATTCACTTCCGGTCGTCATATATGTCCGATTTCCGTTTTTACAGAAGAGATCATGTCCGGAAGATATCTCAAGAACGAAAACAGATTAAGGCACAAAACTTTCAGGAGTAATAGATCATGACTAGTAGATTTGTGCAATGTGTTTAAATCCGTCCTCCGTCACTTCCGGTCGTCACAGGAAGTGATGAAAAAAATCAAAAATTTCAACTTTTCTTTTTTGAAACTTTTTATGCATCACTTTATAGCATCTTATTTGTAGTTTTGAAATATGTCAGTCCCACCGGAAACAAAAACGACAACTTCCGGTTATAATAGAAAAACTGCATATTTTCAGTATTTTTCTTTCCCATAAATATTTTTTACAGATAAAGTATTTGTAATGATTTTTGGATATGTTATTCAGAATGCAAATGTCTACAGTTACCTCAAATATCTTCGTAAAATTCACTTCCGGTCGCGTGATTTCCTGTCCTCAAAATGAGAAGTTATCATCGCTAGATGTCCAAAACGGTAAGAGACTAAGACTCCAAACTCATATAAGTGGTAGATCTTAATTAATAGGCAAAACCAGTAGGAAAAAGATCGTTCGCCGTCACTTCCGGTCGTCACAGGAAGTGATCAAAGAAATCGAAAATCTGAACTTTTTTTTTTGGAAACTTTTTTGCATCACATTATAGCATCTTATTTGTAGTTTCGAAATGTATCAGTCCCTCCGGAAACAAAAACGACAACTTCCGGTTAAATGAGAAAAACTGCATATTTTCAGTATTTTTCTCTCCCATATTTTTTACAGATAAAGTATTTGTAATGATTTTCGGATAAGTTATTCAGGCTGCAAATGTCTACAGTTACGTCAAATATCTTTGTAAAATTCACTTCCGGTCGCATGATTTCCTGTCCTCAAAATGAGAAGTTTTCGTAGCTAGATCTCGTAAACAGTAAGAGATTAAAACACCAAACTTGTAGGAGTAGTAGATCTTGATGAGAAGGCAAATCCATTTGAGATAAGATAGTTTGTCGTCACTTCCGGTCGTCACAGGAAGTGATCAAATAAATGAGAAATTTCAACTTTTCTTTTCTTGTTGGCATCACATTATTGCATCTAATTTGTTGTTTCGAAATATGTCAGTCCCAACGGAAACAAAAACGACAACTTCCGGTTATAAGAGAAAAACTACATAATTTGGATTTTTTTTTCTCCATTAAACATATTTTATAAAGTATTTGTAACGATTTTTTAATACAGAGTGTATATTACTTAGACTGCAAATGTGTACAGTAACGTCAAATATTAGTGTAAAATTTTACTTCCGGTGGCGTGATTTCCTGTCTTCAAAATGAGAAGTTATCATTGAGAGATTTCAAAAACGGTAAGAGGTTAAGACACCAAACTTATAGGAGTAATAGATCTTCATGAGATGGCAAATTCTTTTTGGTTAAAATCAACCTTAATCACTTGCGGTCGCTACAGGAAGTGATCAAATTTATTCAAAAATTTAAATTTTTCTTACTTATTTTCTAATTTGTAGTTTCAAAATATGTCAGTCCTACCGGAAACCACCGTCGCAAACCATGGCCATAATGTACGATCCCCTCCCATTCTGCATGGCCGTGGTTGAACGAGGGGAGAATTCATAGCTCATTAAAATGCGAGTAAAGCATAGTCGGATGATGAACTTTATTGCGACCTTTCAATGTCCAATCACAGTTTAGGAAATATTTCTTGCATACTGTTGACGTCAGTTGTTGATTTCAATTTCGATTGAAACAAAACATGCCACTGTCTAAATATGACGTCACAATAGAGAGGCGTAAATATTCAAGATTACGACGCTTTTTATGATCAAGCAGCCACGGGTAGGAGAGAGCTATATATATGCGGACTCCGGACCGTGGCTTGAGACGATTACCGGAAACAAAAACGGCAACTTCCAGACATGAGAAAAAAAAATTGAGAAGTACATTATCACATACATATCTTTTATAGATAGCAGGCGCGTAGCCAGGCGTATGTTTGTACTCACAAACGTCCACATCATTTTTTGAAAAGGAGGGAGGGGCAGACGTAGTTTTCGTTGATCCTTATATGCTCTTAAAACATACAATACTTCTGTCGAAACAATTTATAACGAAGATAAATAAAGACAATTAACAAAATCAGTTCTAGTCTAAAATACGATTGTATTTACAGTGTATCCTCTGAAATCATTAGATTTTGATTTACTATTGAAAATTGCTGAGTTTTTACTAGAAGTGCATAATACTTTACCAATCTAACCGACTATTTACTGTAAATATTTCAGTTATCTTTTTAAAAGTCAAAAATTGTTTTAGTGGGTTTGTCATACAACGATATTGGACAGATCCTTTCTCATTTTTTGAGGGTTTGTCTGTATAATAAAGAGAGTAGACCTCGAATATGGTTGCGTGACGACAAACTTTTAAAGTGCAAGAAAAATGCGATCAGAAGGGGCGAATATACACATAAAAATCGTCAAAAATTCACTAGCTTCCGGGGGCTTCGCCTCGTGGATCCCCAAAAAGCCTTCGCCTAGGGTCCATCGGGGGCTTAAGGAGGCCCTAAATCCCCTGCCTACTCGGGAGTCCACATCAAAAGTACTCTGGCTACGCCCCTGGATAGAAAAATGATTTTTGAACGTTTTTTAGACTGCAAATGTCTTGAGTTTCGTCCAATATCTTTTAAAGGTGTTTCCACCCTCACAATTTTATAGGTTCAAAGTACAAAAACTGCATTTATTTTCATTAAGAATACTTTAAATTTTCCAATAGTTGCAAAAAATGTATAGGTCATCATATTATTTAAGATGCAAAACATAATTAAACAGAAGTGTATTTGAACATAAAAAAATCACACTTTTTTGTAAACAGTATTATGAAAAATATGTAAAAACTGGTTAAAATGCACAATTCTGATGCTGAATGTTCCTAAATACTTCCTACTTAAAAGATACTATTGAATTGTGAATATCAGGGAAACTATTTAACAATAAAGCAAATTCCTGAATGAAGAGACCTTATACGGAGTTATTGCCCTTGTCAACTTTTTTTTAACTATTGAATAATTTATTAAATATAGAAAATAAGCATTTTTTAAAATCTTTAACTTATCAATATTTATCATTACACCTATTGTAAAGCATTCTTCAAAGAGATATTGTTTTATTAGGTATGAATTTAAACTAATTACAGTTTTCGTAAAAACCTATGACATCATAGGAGGGTGGAATTACCTTAAAATTCACTTGCGGTTGCCTGTCCTCAGAAGTCATGATATAGAGATCTCGGAAACGGCTAAAGATTAAGACACCAAACTATATGAATAATAAATCTTGAAAAGTAGGCGAAAGATGTAGGGTGAAATGTGTCAGTTGTCACTTCCGGTCGTCACAGGAAGTGATCCAGTAGAGATTGAAATTTTCAGCTTTTCTCTTTTTTAAATCTTTGTTTACAATACTTTATTACAATTTGTCTGTAGTTTCGAAATAAGAAACTCCCACTGGAAAAAAAGTTTCCTTCCGGTTTTGATAGGAGAGTACATAATTTTAGTAATTCTACTTTCCTTTCAATATCTTTTACAGATAAAGTATTTGAAAGGGTCTTAGATATAATATTTAGACTGCAAATGTCTAGAGCTACTGTATGTCAAATATCTTTGTGAAAAATTCACTTCCAGTGGTGTTTTCTGAAAATGAGTTCTCTGAGCATGACCTCGGAAACGGTAAGAGATTAAGACACTTAACACATATGAGTAAATCTTGAGGAGTAGGAAATACAATCTGGATTAAACGCCCCAGTCGTCACAAAAAGTAATCAAATAAATCGAAAATTCAACTGTTCTTTTTAGAATTCTTTTTTCATCACTTTATTGAATCTTTTTCCCTGTTTTTTGAAATATGTTAGATTCTTAGATTCTACGGGAAAGGTACACGTAAACTTCCGGTACAAATAAGGAAAAAACTTCGTAGTTTGAGAAGTTAATATCTTTTAAATACAGTGTTTGATATGATATATCGGTGTGTTATTCAGACTGTAAATCTCTACATTAACGTTAAATACCTTTGCAAAATTTAAAGACAACATTGAATGAGGTGCGTTCTGTAGTCTCTGATTACCTATCTTTATGATAGGGACATAAAAAATGATTCAAATTCTCATGACAATATTTTATTAGCAAAATAAAATATTCCAAAAGTGAAAGGTGAACTTTAAACATCTGCCAATTTAAGACCATAATAACATTCATTGCAATGCTTTCAATGATTGATATTCAGTCCTTTCGCTCTGAAGAAACCTGGAAGAGGTAAAGATGGTTCAAGTGAGCTGTTCAACATCATGAACTGTTGCTTCGTTTCTTGAAGAATGGTTCTGAAAATAAAAAAGAAAGAATACTCACAATTTAAATTACCTTTATTTTTTTTGAAGGGGGTGGGATGGGTGTTAAAAATATGCATCCTCTTTTTAAAAGGACAGATGATATGTTCCTAAATAATATTTTTTTGAGAATTTATCATTGAATTATTGCTTCTTTAAGACGTTACTAACAAAAAAATTAAGGTACCTTTCCAAGCATTTGTGCAAGCTATAAAATAGGGATAGGGTAGCCCCCATCCCCTCCCGTCCACTTTTTTCTGCAATTAAAGACATAGTATAGAAATTGAGCATTAGAGCATATATCCCCCCTCCCCCTCTTAAAATGCACAGATTACAGAGTATTCTTAGGAAGGTAAGTGGTAGGATGTTGGGAAAAAGAGATTAATCAACACACACCATTCTCGTATAGGATTTTCATATTTGGACAAATTACTATTTTCCTTTTTTTTTATTTTTTGGCTTGGAGGAATCTTTTTACCCCTCCCCCTATTTATTGTCCATCGAGAAATGACTAAAAAAGAATCAAATATAAAGCAATACAAAATAGGAGTACACTAGATGTGGGATCAGTTGCCATGAATGAGTGAGCATCCCCTGCTGACCAGTCACACCCACCGTGTGCTCATTCTCATAATCGGAAAATAAAATAAATCTGTTAATTCATTAAATAAATTACAGATGTTCCCCAAACGCTCCCCAACTCCATTTTGGTGCCATATTCCCTATAAGTTTCATTAAATAAGACAAACTCTATGCATTTGAGACTTTAACAACGTTTACCCAGAAGTGTACCAATTTCATTCAGATTTTAGCATTTTAATTCCACTTGTTCCATGTGCGTGCGTGCGGGCATGTCCATGATGGCCATACCTTCTTGTAGGAGTCCTTATATCTATCTATGTTCTAAATCCCATGTTTGGTTGAAAAACAAGGGAGTTATAGCCATTAATTTTCAGCCAATCAGAGTGCAGCACACGTGCATGTGCGTGATTTCATGAATTTTTTTCTATATCATATTGTAAGATATCCTAATGCATTTCTATGTTTTGAATTTCAAAGCATTTCGTCAAAAAACAAAGGAGATATAGCCATTTAAAGTTTCAGCCAACCAGATTGCAGCACTTGCACATGCGCATGCTTTCATGAAAATTTTGATATATCATGCTGTAGATCTTCATAATGTAGGACTATGTTCAAAATTTCAAAGGATTATGACTTAAAACAAGAAAGATATTGAGACTTTAGTTTCAGCCAA